>PVKS010025840.1:7020-29550 GCA_004027875.1 Aplodontia rufa | reverse complement strand
TAGGGATGGATCCACCATACGACCCAGCTATCCCTCTTCTGGGTATTTTCCCAGAGGAGTTAAAATCAGCACACTACAGTAACACAGCAAAATCTATGTTCATAGCAGCTCAATTTATAATAGCTAAATTATGGAATCAACCCAGATGCCCCCTCACTGGATGAATAAATCCAAAAGCTGTGGTATATATATACAATCAAATTCTACTCAGCAATTAGGAACAATGATAATGCAGGCTTTGAAGGTAAATGGATGGCTATGGAAGAAATCATGCTGAGCAAAGTTAGCCAAACCCAGAGAGTCAAGGGTCAAATGTTTTCACTCATATGTGGAGACTGAACTAAACCCAATCTTGAGTGAAAGGTGGTCAGGACCATGTGGGGCATGGCAGGGGCATGGCAACACATAATCTAGGGCAACCATAGATATGTGGGGGGACTGAAAGGGGTAGGGGACAACGTGGAAGGGGAAAGAGGGAGAATAGGGTAGGATCTAGGGAGATAATCAACAATGTAGCATACTCTTTACCCCCCTAAGAATCCAATAATACTTATCCAATCATTTAATTCTGGAAAGTTCACAAACTAAGCATTGATATTTCTTGTATCACAAAACGTAAAATAGTCAAGAGACTAGGGATGGGTGATGAGATGGTAATTCTGGTTTAAGATCATATGCCTTACACATATTGCTTTGTATGCATTTATGACTATACAATAACTCAACTCCTTAATAAAAAAAAGAAGAAGAAGAAAAAGATAATCCTTTGGAGTGGTGGTACTTTCTGCCTGGCAGGGTTCTGTGACTCATGGATTCCTGCTTCTGCTCATACAGATTGCATTGTGTCATATTGACTCAGGAGTAAAACTTGGTCTCTTCAAGTTTCACGAAAAAAAATTACCCACACTCCACATACTCATCCACATATTAGATATTTTTTAGAGAGATAAAGATTGAGAGAGAGAGAGAGTCAGAGAGAATCATTTTTTATTTAGTTTTTCACATGACCTTCATTGCTCTGACACTTAGTTGTGTATGTGGGTACTGGGATTTGAATCTGTGCACTCGTGCATGTGCCAGGCAAGTGCCATAACTGCTGAGCCACCGCTCCAGCCCCCACATATTAGATTTAATGGAAAAAAATTAAAGAAATGTAAGAAAATTTTTACAATAGCAAAACAAATGTATTTAACTGATTCAATAAAATAACCTCATTCTTAAATTCAAGGTCTATTCTACAACCATGGACCCCCAAGCTGTGTCAATATACCTGACTCCTCTTTCACCTTCTATTCTATTCTCCCTCTCTCTCTCTTTCTCTCTCTCTCTCTCTCTCTCTCTCTCTCTCTCTGTACTGGGGATTGAACTCAGTGGGACTCTACCATGGAGCTGCAGCCCCAGACCTTTTCATTTTGTATTTGGAGACAGAGTCTCGCTGGGTTGCTGAAGCTGGCCTCAGCCCTGCCTTGGTTTTCTAGTAGCTGAGATTACACGTCTATGCCTACTACTCTTGGCTCATCTTTTGTTCTGTTACAAGGACAATAAAACCTTCAGGTTATGATCACTTCATGTGGTTGCAGTTGCCCTTTTGAGAAAGGAATAAACTAAAGTTTCAATAAAATTCCTCTTGTGGGGAAATTTGTGCTGCATGGTTAAAATATAGAAGACTTGAAAGAGTATTAACTGAATTAAGGGAAATGATTGTGAAAAATAAATACTAATGTTCAAATAGCATCATATACTTTGCCAAAGATACAAAAATTGTATGATTTAACCCTTCTAGAGATTCTACTTCAGAGTAATAAGTTTAATTGCCTTTAAGATACTATTTTTCTATTTCCAAAGCAATATGTGTTCATATCAACAGATGATTGGATAAAACAAAGCATGGTATACACTTTGAAGAAATACTATTCAACCTTAAACAGAAATAAAATTCTGCATGATATAAAATGAAGAATCTTGAGCCGGACCAGTTATCCCAACAGCTCAGGAGGCTGAGACAGGAGGATCACAAGTTCAAAGTCAGCCTCAGCAACTTAGGCCCTAAGCAACTTAGCAAGACCCTGTCTCAAAATAAAAAATAAAAAGTGTTGGGGATGTTGCTCAGTGGTTAAGTGCCCCTGAGTTCAATCTCCAGTGCAAAAATCAATCAATCAATCAATCAATCATCTTAAAAATATTACACTGAGTGAAATAAGCCAGATATAAAAGGAAATACAAGTGTATGATTCCATTTATATGAGCTACCTAGAATAAGTAAATCCGTAGAGATGGAAAATAGACTAGTGGTTTCAGGAGCTATGGTTTGGGAAGGAATGGGGAGCTGTGATTTACTATGTACAAAGTTTTGGTTTGGGATGATGAACAAGTTCTGGACAGGTATAAAGGTGATGACTAAAAACACTGTAAATGCACTTAATGCTTCTGAATTGTGCTTTAAAATGCTTAAAAAGTGAATTTTATATTTCACCATTATAAAAGATAGTACATGGGGGGGCTGGAGCGGTGGCTTGGCGGTTACATGCCTGACATGCGCAAGTACACGAGTTCAAACCCGTGTGTCAGAGCAACGAAACGATGTGAAAATCTCAATAAAAATTGATTCTCTCTGACCCTGTCTCTCTCTCTCTCTCTCTCTCTCTCTCACTATCCTCTAAAAAAAAAAAAAAAAGATAGTACATGGGGCTAGAGTGGTGGCTCCAAGTGGTTACAACACTTGCCCAGCATGCGCAAGTATGCGAGTTCAAACCCCAGCACCACATACACAACAAAGCCTTGGAGCAATGAAAGCCACATTAAGAACTAAATAAAAAATTGTTTTTCTATTTCTCTTTCTCTCTCTCTCTTTCTCTCTCTCTGTCCCTTTCTCTTTAAAAAAAAATAGTACATGTTCAAAGTTGAAAAATGAATAACAATTATAAATTTTAAAATAGCCATGATCCAACCACCAGAATGTCTACTATTAATTATGCAACATAGGCATAATAATAGTGACTATATAGAGGGTTACTGTGAGTTTTATATAAAATAATCTATATAAGTGAATTGTTCCTACCCTACTGGGATGTTCCCAGCGTATTGTTAGGTTGAAAATAACAGGTTACAATAATGTGTGTATTATTATTGCACCATTCATTACATGCTAGGGCCACTGATAATTTGCTTATGTAGATTATTACTGAAAACATATAATAAACTTTTCCCTTTCTTCATAAAAAGATTAAATACTACAGTGCAACTACAGTTATGCATCACTTAATGACAGGTGTATATTTGGAGAAAGGCATCACCAAGCAGTTTCACTGTGAGAATATCAGAGTGTTTACACAGCCCTAGAGGGTATAGCCTACTATATACCTAGGCTGAATGGTATAGGCTATTGCTCCTAAGCTAAAAAAATGGACACATTACTGTACTGAATACTGTAGGTGACAGCAACTCAACAGTAAGAATTTTTATATCTAAATATATCTAAACCTCAAAAAGTTACAATAAAAATGTGGTATAAAATATAAAAACTGGTACACCTGTGTTGGGCACTTACCATGAATGGAGCTTGCAGGACTGGAAGTCACTCCAGATGAGTCAGAGAGTGAGTACTGAGCAAATGTGACAGCCGAGAACTGAACTGTTCACTACTGTAGACTTCACCAACACAGTACACTTCAGCAACAACGAAATTGGTTCAAGTTTACAAAATTTTTTTCTTTTAATAATAAGTTAACTTAAGCTCATTGTAATGTTTTTACTTCAAAAACTTTTTAACTTTTTTAAACTTTTTGACTTTTGTAATAAGAGTTTAAAATACAACCTACATTTTACAACTGCACCACTGTTCTTTTATCCCTCGTCTATAAGTTTTTGTCTATTCTTAACATTTTATTTTTATTTTTTTTACTTGTCAAACTTTGTTGTTGTTGTTGTTAAAAGCTAAGGCAAAAACACCTACTTGAGCCTTGGCCTACACAAGGCAAGGATCATCAATACCACTGTCTTCCATCTGTACATCTTATCTCTCTGGAAGGTCTTTACAGGGCACAGGCATAGAGTTGTCATCTCCTATATTCTGGAATCTTATTCTGGAATCTTCCTGAAGGACATGCCTGAGGCTCTTCTTGAGGTGGTATCACTTTTCAGAAATACGCTTATGGTGGTTTGCTATTTGTTTTTTCATCATAGACTTAGTTGTAGGCAGACAATGTGTCATGGACATATACTCTTTCAGTGCAGGGGTCCATATTTTCAAACCTTTCCAGATGCTATTGAGGTCCACGCAATCTTCTGTTAAATGCTTCTTTGTGAATTTTCTTAAAGGTCTTCTTTTTCTTCTGCAGTTCCCTTTATTCCTTTATTCTTGCCTCTTCTTCAGCGATGGGTCCTACTCCAGTTCCATCACCTTCTCATTAGTCCAATCCTCAGGAACCACATCTAGGAGTTCCTCACTGTCATCATCACCAACACCCAGGTAAAAGTTGCTGTCTCACCCAGAGTCTTGCTGATCTCTTCAACTTCCTCATCCTCGGCCAACACCTTGAAATCATGCACAGACTTCTTGAGTGTCTTCCAAATGTCATTTCGTACACTCCTGTTCCAAGTCCAAGCAGTGTTCTTCATGTAGTCGTAGATGTTGTAACCCTTCCAGAATTGCACCAATATCTTCTCAGTGTCCTCCTCAGTGGTACTAGTAGCCTGGCCAAGTGTCCAGGCTATATCACCTTGACCCATTGATTGGGTCACAGGGATGATGTTTGGAGGGAACAGGCTTCTTGGATATTAGAATGATCAACAGAAGGAGGATGTATGGGAGCATTATGAACAAATGAAATCACGGAGGCTGTTATTCTCCAGCAGTGCTTCTCCATTTCACTGACACAGTCGTTCAAGGGGCATCTTGGAAGAAAAGCTGGATGATCCAAGATTATTAAGTGCTCCTATAACTCACTGACAGCATGTGCTTATTGATATACTAGAAGGTTCTAGGTTCTTACTGCCAGATCACAAAGGGTTTCGATTTGTAGCCTACTACACAGTCCCCACAGATACCATTGCTTGTCTTTAAAAGCCTTGCAATGTGACATATATTCACTTGGCTTCCTGAAAGTCTTTCCAGGTATCTGTTTCCAGAATAGGTAGATTTCACCCACAGTGAAGATTCATTTGGCAAGTAAATTTCCTCCACTTAATTTAACTAGAGTTTCCAGAAGTTCTTCAGCTGCCTTATCAGTAGTCACTTTCACATTATATAATGAATAATGATTCTCAAATCACTGAAGCCACCCATGGGCTGGGGTGATAGTTCAGGCGTAAAACACTTACCTAGCATGTGCAAGGCCCTGGATGTGACCCCCAGCACTGCAAAACAAACAAAAAGCACAACAAAAAACAACAAACAAAAAAACACACAAACTACCCTTGGCTAGCAATGAATTCAGTGTCATAAATGGGTTCACATTTTTCTTTCCACACCACAGATAAGCCTTCTGCTTTGGCTGTGATAATCATGGTGCTAAGAGGGATATACTTCTGTGGCTGGTCTTCAATCCAGGTCATTAGGAGATTTACCATATCTGACACAGACCCTTCTCAAATGTTCATTAGTCTTGTTACCTTTGATGAAGCAGAGCCTTTAACATTAAGTTCCATCGCTTTATTTCTTGATTGCCAAGATCGTAGCTATGTTAGAGTATGACATGACAGACTGACCAGCAATAACTATTACTGATTTTTCCACCTTCATAGTCCTTAATCACTTTTAATTTCATTTCTAGCTCAATTTGGCTCAACATGTCCTCTTAATGGCAGCATTAGCAATGGATTTTGTGCACTTATGGGCCATGATGAACAAGACAACACTATATTAAATTAAGTACAAAAGAAAATGATAGAATCAAGAGACAATAAACATGAAGTGCCTGAGGAGCCTGCTAGTATAACATGGCATGTTGTTTTATAGTAAATCTTCATATAAGGAGTGTGTCTAAAACAATAATGAAAAGCATTGTAAATTCATAAACACTAATAAGGTTATTTCTTATCATTATCAGGTATTATCTATTGAACCTAATTGTTTTTTTTAAAGAGGGAGAGAGAGAAAGAGAGAATCAACTTTATTTATTTTTCCATCTGACCTTTGTTTCTCTGACACTCAGTTGTGTGTGTGGTGCTGGGGTTTGAACTCTGGTCTTGCTCATGCCAGGTAACACTGCAAGCACTCCAACCACTGAGCCACCACTCCAGCCCCATAACTGTATGGGTTGCATGACTGGCAGAGCAGTAGACTTGTTTACACCAGCACCACCACAAACATGAATGATTCCTTGCACTATGGCTTTGTGACAGCTACATATGTGGTCTTCGATCAAAATGTCATAATTTGGTGCATGACTATATTCTTAAGTGAATCCCACAATGATCACTCTTCATCTTTCTCAGAAAGAAAATAATAATCACAACACAGCAACAAATGGAACACAAAGCTTACAAAATTCTTTTGGGCAATTATTGTTCAAAATTTATACCAATTTATTGCTTAATGTTTCCATTAAAGAAGAGGGAGTTGTGGTCTGGCAACGTAGCTCAGTGGTAGAGTGCTTACATAGTATGGCAAGGCCCTGGGTTCTGCCCCCAGTCACGCATACGTGTGTGCCACACACACACATAAAACACACAAACAACCTTTGATCTGATTCAAAGGAGGTAATTAATTTGAAATTGAATTTATCATTGCTCATTCCGTTTGCCCAAATAGACAGGGAAGGCGTGGCTGGGGTTGTAGCCCAGTAGTAGAGAACTTGCCTAATGTATGCAAGACCTAGATTCAATCTCCAGCACCACAAAAATAAAACACAACAAAATCTATTTGCCCAACGGGGACCTAAAGGTGATTTTGAAGTAGATGCCAGGTTGAGGCAAAAATCCCATAGGAAAGTCTAGATTTGTTTAAAAGAGTAGAAAGGGAGAAATCTCCCAAGAAGAATGAAACTAGAGCAAGCTATAGGTTGAGAAGCAGGGAATGAAGGGTGGCCAGAAAGAAGCCCCTTGACTGATCTCCAGGTCTTGTGATGTCCTAAAATTTCTGCTGCTTTGCTGCTAACGAAAAATAAAGCCAGGTTTAGAGAAAGGAGTCATCTCTAATCTGGCAAGCACCAAATATACACTTTAACAGAACTCGGAAGGTTTTCCCCAATCACATAGTATTTAGCCTGTTTAATGGTTCTTTTTAATTGCCTGGGCAATACAACCTTCCAAAGTTTCATACTCAATCATATTACAAATAATTCAAAAGATTCAGGTCTCTCAAATCGATCTCATCCCCCAATGGCTACTATTAACATTTGGTATATACCCTTTCTTATGTTTTTCTATATTTGTATGAGCATATAAAGATGTACCATTTTTTAAAATGGTAATATATTTATTCAAATTGGATGATGCATAATACACCATATTACATAACTTGATGTTTTACTTACTAAGATATTTTGAATAATTTGCTTACCAATTTTGCCACAGACAGACTTTTTTCCCTAAGAATCACGAATTAGAAGCATGACTACATGTAATACAGAACTCTTGCAAAAAAGGACTCACAAATTATATCTATTCATACATATGTTTTAATGCACATATTTAATATGTACATATTTAAATGTGTATATTTAATATGTCCATTTTAAGCAAGGCCACTGGTAATAATTCATAATATTTGTCGTTAGTGTCCTGCCCCAGTTTCTGAATGCTGATCCTTGAACTGGTGCTGAGGTGGCTGCATCAGCATCATCTTCTTAAATACGGATTCTGCAGCTCAAGCATCAGTGTGATCCCACAGACTCAGGGCTGGGTCCAGGACTCTATCAAATATAGCACAAGTGATTCAGATGGTCCACTGTGCTTACAGACAACAGAGTTATCATAATGCATGGATAGTGCAGTAACAACAGCAGTGAAGGAGGAGTCCATGACCAGCCTGGGGGTCCGCTCATGTAGCACTGCTCTTCTAGGACAGAGTATATAGTATTGCACATGAATGAGCTATGAATTGTTTATTTCCTATTGGAGAGAACACTTAAATTGATAATAACTTTTTATTTTACAAGCACTGTGTATATGCACATGTTTCTGTGTGAATGCATAAAAACAGAATAACTTTTTGTAAGATAGCTTCTTAAAAGCCAAATTCCTGGCTAGGCTGGGTGGCGTGCACCTGTCACCCCAGCTGCTCCAGACTGAGCCAGGAAGATCCCAAGTTCAAAGCCAGCCCCAGCAATTTAGTGGGACCCTGTCTTAAAATTTAAAAAAAAAAAACAACTCTCTCACACCATAATACATCATCAAAAATGAAGTATTTGGGGGCTGGAGAAGTGGCTCAGCAGTACAGCACTTGCCTAGCATGCATGAGGACCCAGGTTCAATCCCCAACACCACGTACACAACTAAGTGGAGGAAAAACAAAACCAGATGAAAAATAAAACCAGATGAAAAAAAAATAATTAACTCTCTCTCTGTCTCCCCCCCTTAAAAACAAAATTAAGTCTTTTGTTTCACTTCTTCAAAGTATTATATTAATTATAGGTAATGCTACTCTGAAGTCTATGCTACTAATGAATATTCTAGATTTCCACTAACCTAAACTTTTTCTAGGTTACTTCAAGAAAATTGCCATTGTTTTCAAAAAAACTAAAAATATAAAGACTGGATAATATCTATACTTAAAATTCTATGTACATATGATAATCATCTATGTCATACAGATTATAACAATGGCAATCATTTATTAGAATTTACTACGTACCAAACACTTTACACATTTTTATTTATCTGTATTTATAAATAAGGCCAAAATTAAGGTGCTTCAGACCACACTGCTAATAAATATTAGAAATGGGATTTGAACCCAAGCCAATTGACTCACAAATTCAGGCATGTAATTTGTGAAGTATCAAATTAAGCTTTTTCTTTTGTATTGTGATAAAGCAATATGACTGGAGACTCAGTGTATTAGAAAGAAGATAAGAAGGTTGCCTTTTATCCGGTTCAAGCAGTTATGCGTTCTGACCCTCACTTCTACCTCATCCACTGCTCCTCAGTAAGATTGCACATATGCTTTGTTGAGCTTTAGAAGATTCTAGGTGCAGCTGTCAAAGATGAATTATCATATAAGGAAGAGAAACGATAGAACAGACTTTTTTGGGGGGTGATACTGGGGATTGAATTCAGGGGTGCTCTACCACTGAGCCACATTCTCAGTCTTTTTTAGTTTTCCTTTTCAGACAGGTCTCCCTAAGTTGCTGAAGCTGGCCTTGATAGAATTCTCCTGCCTCAGCCTCCTGGTCTTACAAGCATGTGCCACTGTGCCCAGCTAAGCAGACCCATTTATGATGACATCCATCTATGATGGGATTTGGGGAGAAGGTGAACACTTCACTCCACTACTTTTGCTTGTCAGAGAAAAAAAACAGGTCACTGAGAAGTGTCTTAAATGAGTATGAATGTAAGTAGAAAATTAAAACTATTGCTGTGTGTCTAGAAAACATATTTTCATTTATCTATATTTTACTCAAACACATTACAGATGCTGGAGTTAGCTGTATTGACAAAGTGCGTGGATACACTTGTCCTCCTAGAGTTTTTATTCTAATGCAGGGAAATAATGTAAACAATAAATTAGTAACATGGTATGCTCGTTAGTGACAGTGTGAGAAAAATATAGATGACTGGGCGTTATGAGGTGAAACTGGGTGCATTCAGAGTGGTGTGGCTGTAGACTGTATGGCATTATCAAAGTAATAAACATACCTGGAAAAAATGAAAAATTGTGTATATATATTAAGTACAATGTCTCCTTCTAAAAAGCTATAAGAGGATGCAAGGAAGGGAGAGGTAGGGGAAACACTAGAGACTGAATTAGAACAAGTTACACTCTGTACTTTTATAATTATGCCATTGTATATTGTATTATCATGTATATCTAAAAAGAACCATTAAAAATAAAATAAATAATTAAAAGGCTATAAGGTTAAAAGGTGGGGGGAGATCATTTGTTAACTCAGATCTCAAAGTCTCTGTATCATGGAGAAAATCAAATGTCCTAACTAAAAGATCCCTGTTTCTCCAACTTTTCATGAAGTTCGGTGACAGAATAGCACGCTTCATCAGGTCTTTGGGGGGAAAAAGCAAATTTCTAAGTTGGCATTAAGGGAACACTGGCATAGGAGTGAAGTAAAAATCCAAAGCACTATACTTGGTGCTGATCCGTTCATATCTCACTACCTCTCCTCTGCTCTGAGGCCACCCTCTCCCCGATTCAGCACACCAGACCTTCATGTTAATAAGAGCTGATTTGTAAATAGCGTCTCCCTCAACCCATCTCCACCCCCCTTTGGCCAAGCTCCTACTTTTCTGCTCAATGGCACAGATGCGGCTTTGAGCTGACTGGGACCAGGCGGCTATTAGCAGCAAACCCAGTGAGGGAAATTAATGAAGGGGACAACTAATAAAAGACAGCTCAGGACAGCCAGACTAACTTGCTCCGAGCAGTAATTAACTTTTTTTTTTTTTTGGTAGCTCATGAAGGTAAATATGCCATCGGCACTGGTCCAGTCTAACTCTTCTTTATTAAAAAAGAGCAGAGCTATTCATGGGAAGCTGAGACTTAATCTATTTTTCCCCCAAGAAAAACAATTTAAAATTATTGTGTGATGTGCTTATAAGTCCATGATGCCCTAATCAAAAGACACCTTTAAAAATCAGGGGTAAAAAAGGAGGCGATGAAGAAATATGAGATTCTGAATAAAAGAAATCATGATCCCCTGCCGGGAAGCAGTGTAAAGAGATAAATCAATTTTAAAGATTTGCCTTTCCTGTGCACCTAAAATGAGGGACCTCTGTTTAGTGTATGTGCTGAATAGAATTCAAAGCACATGGGCAAGTGTTAGATCTCGGTGTTAAATATTAGCCAAGTTTGAGGGACACTTCAGTTGCCTTCCTCAAGTTTCCTGGTTTTGTTTTTAAAGACAGTTGTAAAGGCAAATTAAAATTGGGTTCTCCATGGGTTTTCTGTTTGTTTGTTTGTTTTGGTACTGGAGACTCACACAAGCTAGGCAAGTACTCTACTACTGAGCTACATGCCCAGATCTTTTTATTTTAATTTATTTTGACACAGGGTCTACATAAATTGCTCAAACTTGTGGTCCTCCTGCCTCTGCCTCTCATATCACTAGGATTACAGACATGGTCTACTGAGCCTGGTTTTTCCATGTATTTTTGAAAATCACTATGGATCCTTAGAAAAATAAAATCTTTGTGAAAGCAAGGATTGGGAGGTAGCTTCGTAATACAGCACATGTTTGGCCTGCAAAGGCCCTAGGTTCCATCTCTGGCACTAGCACCAACACCAAAAATCTTTCTGAAAACAATATCAAGATGAAACTATCAGGCTTTGTCCAAAAGTGTTTCCAGAAGCAAAACTCTTGTCTTTTATAAAATCACTGAAAATCAGAGTTAGAAGAAACTTTGGAAGTACCTAGCCTAACCATAAACATTTGGTCTAACTTAGGCCTACCAGGCTGACTCATGGCCATATAACCACTCAAAAGCCAGAAAAATTCTACCAACAAATTCAACCTCTTGACTCAATCCAGTGGTCTGGCTTCCCCAGAATTAAAAAACAAAACAAAACCCTTCATACTCTAATAAGCTGATTACAGAGTACTTTGGTTTGATGTGGAGTTTATTCAGTCCCTCTTTAGGCTTGGGTACAACAGGATTAAGTGACATCACAGTGAATTTTATCCATGCTGACCCAAGAATCAATCTACTCCTCAAATTGGCCTCCAGACCTACTGAACGATCTCAGGATTATTCTTTCGAGCCAAAAACACAATTATCTATAAAGCTTTCTCAAGAGGAGGTGACTTCATTTAGGAGGGGCAGGGATCCAGATAATGGATGCCCTCTTGCAAAACTGCCCTCAGTGAGTCAAAACAATATGGAAGAGGGGCTGGAGGGGTGGCTCAGCAGTTACAGCGCTTGCCTGGCATGTGCAAGTACGTGAGTTCAAACCCCAGCACCACATACTCAACCAAGTCTCAGAGCAATGAAAGCCATGTGAAAAACTAAATAGAAATTGATTCTCTCTGTCTCTCACTGTCCCGTCTTTCTTTAAACAAAAACAAAAACAACAACAACAAAAAAAAAAATATGAAAGAGAATACAGCTCCATACTGTTAATGATTTCTCACAGAGAAGAGCTAGATGTGGTGCATGGTAGAACTTCATACATGCTTACTTCTACATCAGGAGGATGAATAATTAAAGTTTATTATAATGCGATAGAGAAAATGGGAATGGACTCTACAATGCTTTGAAAATAAAAAATGGCTTTTGTTCTTTGAGGTGTCTGAAGTAATCAAATTCACAGAAACTGAAGGCAGAATAGCCAGGAAGGGCAGAGTGGATAGAGGATAGAGAACTGTTAAATAGGTCTAGAATTTAAGTTTTTGCAAGATGAACCAGTTCTGGAAGTCTATTGTATAATAATATGAATACTTTGCACTACTAAATTGCACTGCAGTTTTAAAATAGTGAAGATGATTTGTAACAATACTAGTTTTTTTTCCTTATTTTTAAATACAAAATAAAAGCAAAGAATACACACACTTAAAGATCAAGAAAAAAATAATAAAGGACACAACGCTAACATGGTAAGATGGCTTTTTGAATTACTCTTATGATAACTATAGATTTCAAGGCATTAAAGTTTTCTTGCATGGTCCAAAATTAAAATAAAAATCTTCAAATTCTTCAGAGATATGCCACCAAATTTTGACCAATGTATAAGATCTTCTTTTTCTTTTTAAAAAATTTTTTGCTACAAATACATTATATACTTCTCAAGTATATATTGCATTAATCAAGATAGACTAAGTAAGTATACAAAAACAAGTTGCCCTGAATCTTAGTGGTTTCACATAATTTTTTTTTCTCCTCACACAACATCCACTGTAAGTTTAGGTGAGTCCTGAGGACTGCTGTGGTAACTTAGTCCAACTGACTTTGACATTTTGACCTCACTGTCTCAAGACAAGAGGAAGATAGAGACCAGAGATAAAGGCTTCACATGGTTGTATGGGGTCTGAGTATGCCCAGAAAGATTAAAAATTAGATACTGACGAACACTAGGCATATCCTCCACAATGTTCAACAACAGTGTTTTATCAGATAGAATGTACCTGAACATCACGGAATGAAGTAAAATGGCAAGTTTTGGAGTCAAAAGACACTGCCAAAGGAAATGTGTTTGTGGAGCATGTGAGACATTCTCCCAGTGTGTCTGGGAGAACACTGTTACAACAAGAATTAGTCCAACTCAAACAGTGACATGGTGCAGTAGGACAGCTGAGTGAATAGTCCAATGGTTATAGATTCTTTTACACAAAGACACTGTGTGGTACAATCATTGCCTCCTGGTTCAGTATTGTTATGAGACTCTCGATTGCTCAAAGTTGCTGAAAACTCTTCTAGAATTTGAAAATGTATCAGGAATACAAAAAGATTGAGAAACTCCAGGTTTATGAATGTTCTCCTTCTAGTCACTTACCAAAGATCTGGTAAGGTCATGGTCAGAACACATCTGGGCAGGGTTTCACTCATTTTACTGGGATAAGAAAAGGAAGCAATTGAAGAAATCCATGCTTTGGTTTCTGTTATGTAGAAAGACAAAGCAGCAGCATTTATCTGAAGACCTATGACCAGTAGTTGTCGCCAAAGAAATTTGCTCCAACCTCCTTTGTAATGTATTATGGTCCTTACCCTCCAATACATTTTGTTGTGGACGGGTCAGCAAGGTTCAGGGCAATGTGCAAGAGAGGGAAGTACCGCAGGTCAGTGCCTTCACCAGTTTGATTTCATCTATTTTTTGAAGAACTCTAGGACATCTGGAAAACTCTAAATGTTAGAAAGCAGAAAAGTCTAAGATGCCCGAACAATTCCACACCAGAAGAACTAAAACCTTTTTTATATCATCTGCTCACAAATAATAAAACACTCTCTTCACCATACACTTTCTGATACTTTCCAGATATGTTGGAACATGACACGGGCTTCCATTTCAAGCGCTATCAATACTCCACTGGAAATGTTTGCCTGTGCGTAAGCCCTTTATCTTCCCTTCACAATTCAAGAGGTACTCTGGATTTGAACCCAGGACCTTCAAGCTGCTTTAATGCCGTATCAGCAAAATCAGGTTTCCTCTTTATCTGCCTCCAAGCTTTTGCTTGGAGAGTTAAGGAAAATAGTATTAATTTGGTAGGTTTGATTTAAAAAAAAATTTAGTTTTGTCCTAGGCACTGTGACATGAAAGAAATATGAATGCATTCATATAATATATATATATATATATATAAAGTTTATGGTTAGCTATTTATCTAGATATTTTCCCAGTTTGTTTGAGGTGTTTCCTCACTTCTTTTCCAAAATTATCTGAAAAATAAGGCAATAAAATAAACACATCCTCACATGGAATCAGCCTTCTGGTATTGGCATGTGATTTCAGTAGATGGAAAAGATTGAAAAATAAAAAGTCAAAATAAAGTCATCCCAGAATTCTTCATTTATAATTACTTCAATGTACAACAAGAGTCATGTATTGAAGAGGGGGATAAAAGACAAGCAATGGCAAGCCTATGGGGTGACTCTTTTGTCACACTGGCACTAGTTTGGCTTCTTTTGGCTATTCTTATGCCGAGGCAATAAACCCCCTTGAGAGTCATCGAGCTGCATGTGGAATCCTGACAGTGCAGAGAAGCTTTTATGCCAAAATACAATACACAAAGGGATCATAAACACGTTTGAAAAGGAAGATGACCTCTTTGTCACATGGAATTAGGCTTTATTGCAAGTTGCTGCCATGGAAACCAGTGCCCATTTCTCTCTGTTTTAAAGGTTCCAGTGTCCATTTTCCATGAACTTTAGCACTTTTATTTGTCTCTACACTAAATAAAGTAGTGAAAGGTTTTGGTTCTTTACTCCATTGTTTAATATCTCCAGGTATGTCTAAAGTACAGAGCAAAAGGTCATGAAAGTGGAAGAATTTGGGTGCAAATAGATAAAATGGAGAAAAACAAATAGAAGATGATACAGTCATTAGAAAGGAAGGGGAAATATGGAAAAATACTAGTAATAAAGCTTGCTGTACAATTTGAAGCAAATCCATCAAAGGAGATATACACTCTGTATTGCATCTTCTAAAGGTCAGCTACAGTGCTGACCTTGGAGATGTGTCCTAGGAAATAGCTTTTTGTCTGGTGATTTCTTACATCTCTGGAATACAATGTGAAGTAAGTAGAGGGCCAGGAAACATGAGTCTAAAGAGCTGTCTGCAAAGTCAAACCCTAAGAATATGCCTACGTTGGGAAGAACTGTCAATCCAGGTCCTTTTATTTCTTAAAACAAAAATAGAATTTTAGTTTTGTAAGAAAGTTGATACAAAGAAAAGCAAATACTTATACAATTAGAGCCTTAAAAATAAAAGGGAAAGATAAGTTTAAAAAGACAACTCAGGATGAGCTAACCACCATTGAAGTTCTGAGACCCAAAAGCTGGTGCGACACCTGAAGAATGTTCCCGGGGTCAGGAGAGTGAGTTGCAGACTGGGGAGGGAAAAGAGGGGTTTCAGACTTCGAGGATCCTTCTCTTTTCCTCCTTCCTTCTTCCACTCCCGGAGAGGCCGAGGGCCACTCAAGCGGGTGACAGCTACCCAGGGTGCCTGTGCAGGTTCTCAGGGTGGCCCGACCTTTCCACAGAGCGCCGCTAGTCAGTAATCCAAATTGGCGTTTCCCGTTCGCACTCTGAGCAGCTGGAGAAGCTGAGAACGCAGGAAAGACCACAAAACGCATTCCCATCTCCCCTCTTCCGACCTTGGCATCGAGGGGTGGGGGGAGTCGTTTGTTGTGGCGCACACAACATCAGGATCCTTTCCCACCCGGTCCTCCAGACTCACACCACCTTGCAGGAAAATAAAAGCTCCGATCGCACTGGCTTTCGCGTTCTGCTTTCCGGATGAGTGAATTTCTTTGCGCTTCTCCGGTCGGGGACCCTCTGAAACTGCCCCCAAGCTGCATTCCCAGAGAACTCCCCCCACCCTCGAATTCCACTCGGGGACTAAAGAGCGACTCACTTCAGCGTTCTCCATAAGACGAACTCCTTCCATCCCGGCTGGATAAACCAAACTGGGAAAAGAAAAATGGAAGGGGGTGGGGGCGAGGAGAATCGCTCCTGCGGATCTTGTCCCTCCTGGGCCGGGGGTGAGGGGGAGGGATGGGGACCCCTGCGGGTACCCACTCGGAGCCACGTGGGGCGGCCCCGAGGGAGGTGCACCCCACCCCCGCCTCGAGCGCTTTGGAAAATAAACTGCAGAGAACAATGAACTCTGAAGGACAGGGAGAAGTGGAGGGGGATGAAAACACTTGTCTTTCACCGCCGCCCCCCTTTTGGACATTCCTTAAGTTTAATCATTAAAGTGGATCCTTTAAAAAGGAGGCAGCAGCTTAACGCTGCGGCTTCTGACAATCTGCCCCACACACTGTCAGCGAAGTGAAAGATGTGGATCGGGCTTTGTTGCTTCGCTACCAATAGCAGACTTGGGGAGACCAAACCTCTGATTTCTGGCCACATCAAAGCACTGATTATGCAAATACCCGTTTTTTTTAAGAATAAAAGAAAATGGAGGGGGAATTATTTATCACACAATGCACCCCCTGCCGGGGCGGGAAACAATAGATCAGACCAGATAGCCCCGGTAGCCCCAGGCTTGGGGAGTGGAAGGGGGTGGGAGGACGGGTGTGGAGCCCTCACGTTTTATTGGTCTAACCTAATTTCACTAATTCTCTTTTCACACATTTCTTTTGCTGATTCGGGGGCCGGGACTTTCACGCTCCCAGGAGCGCCCTGCTCTGGCGCGATTCAAGGTCTGCCGGCTTTATTTAATTAATACATTCAGAGCTCGTCTGGGAGCCCGAGGGGGTGGGGAAATACGCCGGCCGAGCGTGAGGAGAAGGCACTTTTAAGGTTTTCCAGGTGCCCTTGCCCAGAAGTCACAACCTGCCCAACCGCTGTGCAATGCAGGAGGAGTGCGCCGGGCGGATGAGGTCGCCAAAGCTCGCAGCCTTGCCGGCTGGCACCGTCCAGTAGCAGCCGGGAGTCCCTGCAACTCCGACAGACGAGCGGGCGCTGCTGAAGCCGGCCTCGGGCCTAGACGCCTTTCCTGGGCCAGGGGACTCGCTCTGGAAGGACTAACCCGGCCCTCCCTCGCTGGTAGCCAAGGCCTTCAGGGGTCTTTAGGACGCTCCTCAAGTGGGGTCTGGGCCCCGGCTCCCGAGTTTGGCCTCGCGGTTGGCAATCGTCCTATTGCACCGCCCCCTTCTTGGCCTCAACTGGCTGTATTTAAAATCTGGTGAAGGAAGTGAGCCATAACAAAGCCTGGACACTTTAGAAGAAATAAATATAACACTGGATCCCCTGGCGACTCTGGATCTACGCTCCAAGGAGGAAAAACCCGCCCTCGCGCCTCTCAGTGCTTAGCCAAATGCGCCCTAGCGAGCTCATTGGCGCTGGAAAGATCTAACCACACTAGTGGTGTGAAACTATCACCAGGAGAAAATCTCCACAGCGCTGTTTGAAATATTTTTCATCTAAGAGCCACCAGGTAGACTGGTGTGTTCCGAGGCCCAGTGGTCAAAACGTAGTGAGGAATTTTATAAAACGTAAAAGCGACCTTATTCCCTACTACGGCAGCCATGGTTTCAACCCTGTAATTGTACTCATTCCTACCAAAAGACTGAAAGGATGACTGGACTTCAATCCATAAGCTGTGGAGATTGCAGCAGGTTGGGGAGAAACTCCCAGGGCAAAGAGAACCACTGAGTTCATTCTTAACTGCTGAAGAGATTAGAAACCATAAAAAATAATTGCACTAATTTAATGGGAAGTGAAGAGTGATTAGGTAGACAAGGGGAAACTTGAGTATGGATCTCAGATGTAGACAAGAACTTCTGTCGTGCATGACCTGCTGCTAGCGTTTACAGGACATGCAAGCTCTGGCTTTGAGGACATGCACAAGTCTCTGGACCTGGAGAAACTGAGTAGAGATGACTGCTGGGTGAGGGGTTGAGTCATTAGCTGAATTACACTTACTCAGAGCTAAGATTAATGGGTCATCTACCCATTCCTGCCTCTCCAACTAAGTCATTAGGATCACCTGTTTATAGGATGATCTCACCAAGTGGGGCAATTTCCACGGTGGGAAAACTTAACTTACCCCAGGATCCCACATACCTGTGCCATGAATTGTTTCAGGGGCAAGTTTCCAAAGGAGGCACAGTATTGCACCATAAGTATCATCAATGGAATGGGTGTTGCTTGGCATCAAAACACTGATGCTTTCAAACTCTCAAGAGTCCTTTGCTTGTTTCACTTGGCTTGTTAAACTCTGAAAACCTAAATTCGAATAACAGTAATATCACTTTCTCCCCATAACAATGATTTCAGAGCTTATTGTTAGATTAGAAGAGAATTTCCCAATAGATTCCTCTTATGTTCAGTTAAAAAAAAATAAACAAAAGGGGCTGGAGCTGTGGCTCAGCGTTTATGACACTTGCCTGTCATGTGTGAGGGGCGGGTTCAAACCCCAGCACCACTTACACAGCGAAGTCTTGGAGCAGCAAGGGCCACATGAAAAACTAAATAAAATTGATTCTCTCTCTCTCTCTCCTCTCTCACTATCCCTCTCTCTTAAAAGAAAAGAAAACAACAAAAACCTTGAGTTGGTTCTTCCTTTGATAAAAATGGAATTTCTTTTAAAATGTTAAACACTTAATATTTTCCCTAGGAATGGATAGGAGGTGTTGTCCCAAATAGACATCTCAGGAGAAATTAGCATTGCTTTCCGCATAGGAGTGACAGATTTAGATCAGATCAGAAGTAGATGTTCATGGGTAGTTGGGAACCATGAACAGCCACCTTTTTTTAATAACATGATTTTGTTTTAAGCTGGCAGTTTCATAGACACCCTTCCCTGAGCAGCTTAAACCTAGAATGTAGTCCACCTTAACTTGATCATTTTTAAACCAAGGTCAATCAAGGGTCATTCATTTCTGCATTGGAGATTAAGATGCAAGTTACATCTTTCTGCTTCCTCTCTGAAGTTTTCACTATGTAATCACTTGAACAACGATTAGAGAGTAATTTCTTTCAGATATGTTCTTTTTATTCGAGCTCACTCTGATTCTCTTCCCTCTAACCAGGAGTTTGTTTTTCAAACCAACTAACTTGTTAAAATGATTCATACAAAATCAGCTTCCAACAATGAATTTATCTTTTCCATCACAGATGTTAGATTAAGGGTAATTTTCCAGTCCCTACAGTTCACAGATGAAAATTGAAGCAAAAAAAAAAAAGTGTAAGAAGGAAATTTCTACACTCTCCACCGAGAAATTTCAACTTCATTATTTTTTTTAAAAAAACCAAGGTTCTGAACTGTGGAACTTGTTGCAACTTAATTATCATTCAAGATCCCCTCTGCCTTTTTTTCCTCACTTTATTCAGAATTTGATTACTTATAAAGTTTGTGTTTGTATTGAGAATTAGGAACACTGTTATTTACACTTCTCATAATTTCTTAGTAAGCACCACACCAAACATTGCCAAAACAATGCAAGTGCTATATTCAATTTGACACAGGAAGAATTTCAGACGAAACATAACTCATTCTGCACCTAAAAGTCACACAAGCAAGAGAAACAGAATACAACACCCAAAACTTATGAAAATTAGATACTTTATTTATAGTTGAATCACAAGAACAATGTTCTTGTTCTTCAAGATGCAAATACATACTAGAATAAACTCTGTAGAATATACAAAAAATACATACTTTTCCCATGAAATTTTTCTTTATAATAAATAGAAGAGAACACGTGTGTGGCTGATTCAGATAATGCTCCGTGTCTGTTTAGGTTTTCAGACTGTTGATTTATTTTTAATCTCTTGAAAGAATGGGGGAGTTCCTTCTCCCCTAAAAGGTCGAGATAAATAATGCATGAAGCAATCCTCCCTCCCAATTTTTCCCTTTTCCTCCACATTTTTCCTTTTGATAGAGAGTTCAGCCTAAATTTCCACGCTTGCATTCAATCATTACAAAGCCTACAAATTATACAATGACTTCTAACCTGGCCCTCTAACAAAACAAATTTTCCCCCCTTTATAAATCATAAGAGACAGATGGCAAAATGGGGAAGAAAAAGGAAAGAGAAGGGCAGAACAATAGGCATTGTGACGAATCTGGGAAAAAGAACAAAGTGCACATCAGAAAGGGAAAGTTTGGTTTGACAGGTGAAATTCCCACAGCCTGCAGACAGCAATGGGAATAAAGCAGATGCCAGCCACTGCAAATCTGTGGATAATATTATTACCGATAAAATCATTCAGATGCTAAGATCCATTTCTTTCTACATTAACATCTCTATGTAGAAGCAAAGGTGAAGAGATCACAAGAACCAGTTGCATTCTCCCCAGAGAGATTCACACGAACTGCTCAAGTTGCTCCTCTGGCAACTCCGAGAGAGGGAGGAGCGCCAGTCCGCTCTGCAAATTCGTTAGACAGTCCACCCTCATCTCTTCACAGCGTCCTGTTAGTCTCAAATAAATCAGAAGCCGTCTGAAAGAAGTTAACCCATGGCCTAGGAATGCAACAACCAACCAAGAAATCATAACAGCTACATCTGCTCTATGCAGTGAGGTGGTTTCCAGGGAGTGGAAAGTGGGGGGCAGGGGAGGATTGGAGGAGGGCTCGACTGCGACCAGGAAAGGAAACCCACTATTGCGTTGGCGTGGGTAGCCGAGATGGCAGCTCTAGATACAATCCCTCGCTATGGGGAGGTGAGGTGCATAGCGGTGCTTGTCGGGAGGTGGGGGTTGCCAATAGTCCATGTCTGACCCGGTGGGGCTGGCGGGAGATAAAGTGCAACTGTAAGGGGAGGTGGAATTGGAGGGCGAAGAGGAGGACGGCGCAGGACTGTTGGTGCAACTCCACGTGGGGGCGGGCGATGGGCTGTCTCCGTTGCTGCTCAGCGCGGCGCTAGAGCCCCCTGGACTCAGCAGCACCGCCTCGGAGAAGAGCGCCCCCGGCAGGCCCCCACCTCCCCCGCAGTGGTCCGCCAGGCGTAGGGTCTCAGTGAGCGCCCAGATATAGTTGTGGGCGAAGCGTAGGGTCTCGATCTTGGTGAGCTTGGCATCCTCGGGGAACGTGGGGAGCACCTCGCGCAACGCGTCCAGCGCCGCGTTGAGATTGTGCATGCGGTTGCGCTCGCGGTTATTGGCCTTCAGTCTGCGGGTCTTCTTGATTCGCTGAACGGTCTCAGCGGTTTTGGCGCTGCGGGAGACTGCCCGTGCTCGGGAGGGGCGCCGCTTGCACTCGTGTACCAAACCCAGCAGCCTGGCGGGCCTGCAGCGCTCTGAACCCGCGGCGGAGTTGCCGCGCGCCGCAAGCCCGGCCTCTGCCTCACGCTGCCCACGCGCCCCTCCTGACGCTCCCAGCTCCTCCTCCTCCTCCTCAGCGCTGGACGACAGAGGAGTTAAGGACGCCGAGGCTGGGGAAGCCGAGCCGAGCAGCACCAGCACCTCCTCCTCCTCCTTCAATTCCAAGGTCTCGGATTTGACGAACATCCTACAGAAGAGAGCAGAAAAGGAGGAAAAGGCAAATGAGCTGTACGTATACGAACAGACACGTTCTACATGTCACTGGTGCGTGCGCCCTACGCCCACCCGCGAGGACAAGTTCGCAATGGCGCCAAGGAGGAAAGTAGTTGGGGGAGGAAACCTAGTCCGCGCTCTTCGCGGCCTTAGCGACAAAAGTGCGGAGTGGAGGGCGTGCAGGCGTGGTTCGACTGAGTGCAGGAACAGCCTGCGAAGTTGGAAGCCGTGGCGTGGATACTTACCTAGCTGGCTCTAAATGTGCAGCAGCGGAGCTATTACTTTGGCGCGTGCCTGAAATCTCCCGGCAGCCGGGAGCAACGCTGTGTCCTTCACCCTGCTGGAAAGCAGCGGGCCTGGCGCTACTGTGGCGCGGCTCTGCAGGGGACCTCTCTGACCAGCGAGTTTGCCAAGAGCCTCGGCGGCCGCGGCAACCCGCCCGGGTCTCGTGTGTTGTGATGGTGGTGCGTGTCTGTCTGTCAGTCAGTCCCTGGCCGTACGGCTCTTGGCACGCGACTTCCAGGCACTCCAGTTAAAGCGAAGCTGCTTGTGGTTCAGTGGCTGCGTGTCTGGCACACGACTCTCCTTAAAACCCCTTATATACCACCAAGAAAACAATCAGATCTGCCCCCGGGCCCCCACCTCACCGCAACCCCCCCTTCGCCGCCTCCTCCTCTCTCCTGCCCTGATTCCCCCCTTCTCCCCCTCTTTTCCCTCCCCGGCTTATTCTTTTCATTGCATTATCATCATTCATTTCTTTCTTTAGCTCCTTCCCCCCCCCCC
>PVKS010025839.1:0-29365 GCA_004027875.1 Aplodontia rufa | reverse complement strand
TGTTAGCAGTTGAGCTTTGAAGTGTGATGGAACTGAGGCTCAGGTACATATTCTTTTAATGAACAATGATGTGTTAAATGAATCATAGCCTTGTCAACAAGATAATGGTGAATTACCGCCTATATGTGGACTAAGAACTTTATGATAACACACGTGAATTGTAAAATATCCAGTTGAATTTATCTCTGAAAACAAACAATAACAACAACAACAAAAAAAAAAACTAAAGGAAGCCCATAGCTTTCAGGACACGCCCACCATGCAACAAACTCAACAAATCTCTATTCTGCAGATTTGAGGTGAAATAGAACATTTTATTGGTACTCTATTGCTGTTACAAAAAATTCACTATGAACTTAGTAGTTTAAATCTCTACAAATCATTGCCTTATAGTTCTTTGGGTCAGAGGTCTGACAGTGCTCACCAACCCAAGGCTGAGGTACCCAAGGGGCTGTGTCATTTTCTTGAAGCTCCAGAAGAGATTTCATTTTATCCTTATTTGTATTATTGGCAAAAATTGTGTTTGTAGGTTTGAGTTCAGCTTTTCCTTGCTGGCTACCAGCTGAGAACTGTTTCCACCGTCTAGAGGCTGCCTGCATTCCTTGACTCAAACCTCCCTTCTTCCATCTTCAGAGCATGTAAAGATGGGTTGAGACCCTCTTGTGTTTCAAATCACTTTTCCTTCCCCTCACTCCTTGTTCCATCTCAGTTCCACCTATTCCTCCTCCTCTCCCTCATCTTCCTCCTCTCCCTCATCTCATCTTCCTCTTCTTCCAGTTCTCTCTTCTCCTCCACCTCTTCTTCCTCCTCCTAATCATAATTCTTGAATCATCTCTAAGACCCAGTCAGAAAACTTCTTTCCTGTCTGTGTCAAACTTTTTAGACTGAATCAACCTGGACATTCTCCCTAATACAAAGCTCATTCCCTTACTCACAGCTATAAAGTTCCTTTAAGAAATGAAAGATAACTTATTCACAGTTTCCATGGATCAGAATGGGAGGGGAGAACAATTCTGTGTACTATAACTTTTGACACCGAGGAATTTATCCAGTGATGAAACAGTCTGGAAGAATTAAATAACAGAATTTATTTTTCTTCAGAGTTCTAAAGACTGGGAACTCAAACCCAAGTATTTCTTTGTTTATTTTGAGCCTGTCTTCTTGGTTTGTACATATAGCTACCTTCTTGCTCTGTCCTTACATGATATTTTTCATGTGTTCATTCAGTGTTGGTATCACTTTCTGTGTCCAAATTCCTTTAGTTTAGGAGACATATTGAATTTGATTAGCACCAGGGCTGGAGCAGTGGTTCAACTGTTGAAGCACTTGCCTAGCATGTGCAAGAACTGGTGTTCAAACCTCAGTACCACATATACAACTAAGTGTTGGAGAAATAAAGGCCAGATTGAAAAATAAATAAAATTGATTCTTGCTTCTCCATCTCTCCTGCTCTCTTTTTAAAAAACAATTAGATTAGGACCCATTTTATTGCCTTCATGTTAACTTACCTCTTTAAAGGCCCCAATCCAAATTTAATTACATTTTGACATTCTGAGGATCAGAACTTCAGCCTATGAATTTTGGGGGAGACAAAACATAGCCCATAACATTCAATAATGTTAGAATTATTAGATTCTACAGCTGGAAAAAATTTAAAAATCTACTTTAGTTGAAATGCAGTTAAAAAAAGAACTATCAGCTAAATTAAGTAGCTCAAAGATACCCAGGCAGTACATTGTGTTTGAAGAACAAAGGCCAAAATCATTACTCTTCATTTCTAGTGTTAACATTACTTTCTGAATATACGATTTGTTCCTTCCACACAGAATTATAACTTTAGTACATATGTTGTCAAATATCAATAATAGGGCTTGATTTTTGGAAAATATGTATGGAATAATTATAATGTATGCCTGTAGAAAGATAAATATAGATACTCTGAATTAATAACACTAGTTTTTATGATTCATATGTCTGTACCACCTTAAACTTTATATATATATATATAAATATATAACCTGATGCAAATATATGCATATATATGTTTACAGAAGTATATACATAATAATAAACTGGATATAAAGATATAATAATAAAACTTAAATTATAATAATGAAATTTTTATTTTACTTTAAATAATTCACAGGGAAGTGAACCATTATATAAAGAACCTGGAAATGGGGACTGGAGTGGTGGCTCAACGGTTGTGGTGCTTTCCCAGCATGTGCGAGTACACGGGTTCAAACCTCAGCACCAAGTACACAACTAAGTGTCAGAGCGACAAAAGCCATATGAAACACTAAATAAACATTGATTCTCTCTCTCTCTCTATCTATCTCACAGTACTTCTCTCTTTAAAAAAATAAAATAATCTGGAAATGCCAGTACACTGTGGTCATATGAAAGAAAGGAGCGAGTTGCACGGAGAGAGAATGGAGAAAGTAAAATGAACCCAGTAAGTACTAAGCAGAGAGTAGTGCGACATTGCCAATTGCAGGAAGTGATGGTAAATAGTTCATTCTACCGAGAGTGTGGAGTACCAAAGATATATTGAATATTTAGAGAGGTGAGGCAGTGTTTGGAAGATGAGTACACCAGGGAAGGGCTATGAAAGTTGACATAGAAGCAAGCACCTCAATATCACATATCTACCATAGTCTCAAAGAATAATGGGACTTCATCTCCAAAGGAAGCAGGAGTTCCTGACGATAGTAGTTCCAGTAATTAGACAAATGAAATGATTATATGTATGTTTTCATCAAAAATGCTCAGTTTAACAGTGAAGAAGAGAGAAGAGTACTATCCAAAAGTATTTAAACAAGTAATAAATTAAGTAACAACAATTGAGCTTTATATTTCCAGTTCTTTTTTGTATGCTTAAATGATATTCCTTTTTAGACATTCATTGTGAAATATACTTTTACTTAAGAAGAAACCTAAAACAGAGTGTTAATGACTTCACTCAAATAGAATATCTGTTAAGTGACAGAAGCATGATTAGAATATTGATAATCTGACTACCATGGTTGTATTTTAACAAATACACAATTCAAATCTTCCAGGAAGGCAAGATGATAAATAAAAGTCCAAAGAAATAAAAATATTGGTAAAATAGACAAACCTGTTAATATAATGGATTTGGAAAGTAGAGAACAAGAATGGCAGATAATTTTCTGGCTCCAAATATCTATCTTTACAGAATTCTGTTGTCTTTCATTGGCAATTTGTACTTTTCTCAATAGCAAATGTTTTCATACTTACTTTAATTTGCATGTTTCTTTCTCCTTTCTGTTCTTGACTTTGAATCCTTCATGCAAAAGGCTAATTTTTGTATGTGTTAGCTCAGCCCTCAGCTCTTAACATGGTATTTCCAAAGAGTAGTGTGCAATAATTTTTAAATGAAAAAAAAATAGCTGAAATTCTTTGATTCTAAGTGACAAAGCCCAATTTTCCTTATGAAGAAGTAAATTATAATTATTTTTTAAAAATTAGACTTTGGTTAGAATAAGAACTTAAATAGGTATGAGGGAAACTACTTTCCAAGAAAAATAACACAAGGAATTTTCTGAGTTCTTTCTTCACTTAGAAATTAGCTACACTTATATATAATCTGATTTTCCCACTTCATATGAATAATCATACTGTAGGAGAAATAAAACAATGTTGCAAATAAATTCCTTTCCATTCATTAAGATGAAATTCTTCAAACATAGAGAAAAAATATATCTTCAACCTTAAGGAAGAAAGGAAAAGTGAGCATATAAAATACAGATGTTTGCTAAAATATATTACTGGATATAAGCCTACCAAAATAAGTGGGATAACACATTAATTATTCTCTCATAAGGATAGTTCAATTTCATAAAGAAAGGAGACCTTAAGAAAAATCATACCTTCTGTAAAATTTCATCAGGCAACAGATATTTCAAAATTAAAACTTTATTTAACATTAGACAAAATGTAAATAGATGTTCCTACTATATCATCTATTTGACAAAATCATTCAGACACTTGAGACATCTTACTGAAAATTCATTCTGAAATATTTACCAAAACATACTCCATTTTGCTCTTGTGTGGACATAACAGGCAATTTACAACACCTGTTCTTAAGCACTTTTAGCTCCAGATGGTCTGTTCTAAGCTTTATGATGCTGAACTTTGGGTCTCAAACTGCACATATCTAGTACTTAACACAAAAAAAACCTCTTTTTTTGGGAGAAAATATAATGTACATTGTCTTATAATATACACTCCTGTGTCCCGTGGCCCTATAAAAATGAAATAACCATTTGTCAGAAGGAGAACTGTAATCAGAATCCTACATTTTAGAACAGTGTGTCAGTTTTACTACCTATTTTCATCTTCTCTAAAACACATGAATCACCATTTACTCAATAGATCGAATATAGACATGCTAAGCTCTTGTGAGGAATTTAATGTTGAATTAGTTGTGACCTGTTTCCTAATGCTTGCTTGACAATTAAGATATTAAAGGGACTCTATTTCCTTAACTCTTTCAAATTCCAGCCCTTTACTAAGCTAGATAATCAAAAAGAAATATACATGTAATTTATATTAGCCTCCATAGAAATACACTCAACGAAGCAGGGCATGGTGAGGCATACCTGCACATTATACACATGCATATCTAAGAATATATATGTATATTTAGCATATAAAATGCATACTCTATGTATAAATGCATATACATAAATATAACACATGCACATATATTTGTGTGTACATATAGATATATATACACACACTCATTGAGTTCATTGAGGTATTTTTAATGCCATATCTTAAAATTTTAAATATACAAGAAATTATGATATTTGCTCTATCTTGTCATATCTTGCCAAATATAGCATTTATGAATGTCAAGTTGATAAATTTTTCCAGAAATCATTTCTTATTGAAAAGGCTTATTGTAATTACCTTTTTCAGATAGTTCAAGCTCTGAAATATAATAGCATTTTCTACCCTTTTTATTAATATTCTCAAAGTTAATTTACTTTGAAAACCTTGTACTGGATTTTCAAACGAATACTTTATTTCTCTAATTATTTATCAAATGTATAATTTCATATTGCTTGTACATATAATTAATAAGTCTTTCCTCAAATATATGTATATATTTGAACATTTCCCAGTTATTATTATAGTTGTTTTTGTCAAGTAGAATGGACTTTGCATTTAGACATCATGCATTCAATGTCTCATTTAATCTTGAAAACAAAAACGATAAGTTGGTGTCACCTACTTTATAATGTGGAGGATTTTAGTGAATTTCAGATATTGCTACATAGTTGCAGATCCTGACTCAAGTATAAATATTACTAACTTCAGAAATATTTACAGCTATTGCACCTAAGAGACAATAAAAGTAAAAGATGAGGTTGGATGCTACAAATAAAGACACCTAAGTATATAAACACTACCCTTTCATTAATTACAATTGTTTAGTAGAGGTTGCAAGTTGTAGTAAGAGATCAGCTTTCAAAATACCACTTTGAAAAAATCTCAATATACTGTCAAAGAGTGCAGTAAAATGAAGTATTAGTTTGAATATAAATTAAACCTTCGAGTTGAATCTAAATTACATGGTCTGAATTAGTAGAATGTAGTGAAAAATGGAGAGAGTGTTGGGTATATAGCTCAGTGGTTAAGTTCTTATCTAGTCTACCCAATCTCTTGGATTGGATCAAGGCACTCTCCGCTTACGTACACACATAAAGGAGAGTGGAAAAGACAGTTACTTTTATATATCAAAAGAGAGAGAAACAGAGAATTCTATGATCTTGTGCTTCTTAACATACACTTATTGCCCAATATTCTAATCAGTCATACACTAATTTCGCTTACTTGGGAAAGAGGAGTGTATTAGTTCAATTCCCATTACTATAATAAAATACCTGAGATAATCCACTTAAAAGAGAGAAAGGCTTATTTTGGCTTATGGTTTCAGAAGTTCTAGCAATTATCAGTTGACCCCGTTGTTTTATTTAGACAGCGCAGAAAAGAAGAAAGAAAAGAAAGAGGATATCATTTCTAGAAATAATCATTGTATACCACTGAAACTAAAGTATTGTTGGTGAAGGGAAAACAAGACAGAAGAAAGTATCAGTTTTCTATTTCATAAAGTTTACCATGTCTGAAATATAGAAAACATAACAGAGAGGATTAGTGTGAACATTCAGAGAGTATAGAAAAAAATTGTGAGAATTCAGAAGATTGTGATTTGAAGCAGGATTATACTATGGATAATAGAAAAACAGGATGAGTTGTGAGAAAGTTTGCTGTGAATCAATGCTCATGAAGATTTATTGAAAATTGGAGAAATTGGTCAATTTGTATTTGTAACATGCTAGACAGAATCCATTTGATTAAGCTGGTAACTGTTGAATCATTAGTTATTTAAGTATTTTTATTTACTTATTTGTTTTCTCATTGTTATTGTTGCCTGACCCAATATTTGACTTACATCAGAAATTACAGAAGGCCTGAAATACCTTTTGTACTGTTTGATTTCCTGAGCAAAATATGAGTAAAAAAAAAAAAAAGAGGCTAACAATCATTTTCTTCAAGAAGGGATGTGATGTGATAGGACAAGGGGCAGAGCTGTTAGGTAGAAACTTAAAATTTGTTTCCTTTTACTTTCTCATGGACTATACTATATCCTCAGGATTATGAAGAGTCTTAAAACAATCAGTTCTACTATGTGTTAAAGTCTCTCCTTTAAAGTCTCTCCTTTTTCCAATGTAATTTTTTCAAAATACTTAACATGCATTTATTTTTATACCTACAGGAGAATCATGATTTTACCTTTTTCTAAAATACATTATATATTAACAATCATACTACGTGATTTGAAGACTCACTATGAAGTTATAGTAATCAAGATAGTGTGTGGTAATGCTGAAGGGATAGACACATAGATCAATGGAGCAGAATACACAAATCATCTACAGACCCACACATATGTGACCAACCTATTTTAAAGAAGGTTCAAAATCAATTCAAATTATTAGTCTTTTCGCCAAATGGTATTAGAACAATGGGAGATTCAGAATTTAAGAAAATAGAACTCCAATGTACTTTTAAAGCAAATAAACTGATCCTTACTAAATTCCATTATGTACACAAATGTCTAGGAATCTTGTTAAAATGCAGATTCTAATTTAGCATTTTGAGAGATAATTTTAAACTAATTTTTAATAAAAGATTTTATATTTAAACAAATTTCCAGCTGTTGCTGGTATTCTTTTGTGGACTGTCTTTGAGTATTAAGGATCTGACATATTTGAAAACTAGCATATAAATAAGTGCATTGCTGCTCCTGACATTGCAGATGGTTTATAAGAACAAATTTATATTCAGAAGAATTACTCCTATTGTTAAGCTAAGTTAAATGTTTAGAATAAAGATGAAACTACAATGTAGGGTTTCTGTAAACAACTTGACAGAATCAGTAATGAATTTGAATAGTTTAACTGAGTATAACTCTCACACAAGAAGCTTCAGTGGCTTGTCACTTGTTTTATACTTAATATATTTTTGAAAAGTAAGAAAAGAACCATAAGAAATGTAAGATTTCTTAAATTGTCTATAACCATAATTTTTAAACAAGTAAATAAATGTTTTATTTAGCAATTTATATTATCACCAGTTGTGAAGTCATGGAAGTGAATGATCTGGAAGAGTCCTACATGCCAGAACATTCATTTAGAAAGAAAGAAAGCTTCTAGCCATGCAATGTGACAGATATTTATATAATTTATTTGAAGTTTGCTTTGTTTATTAGCTTTTACTAAATAATCATTTGTGATCTTGCCATAAGATGATGCTCCTCCATTAGGGACCATCACTCTCTTTGGCAAGGAGTATCACTGCCTGGGAAGCACAGTGAGCTGTGAGTCATGAAAAGGATGAAAATCTAGCTAGGCAGATCAGTTGAATCAATCCTGGTGATTAACTGAGTGACAAGTGTCCCAGTCAGATTGTCCTTGCATCCAATCATTTATAAACCCTTTAGAACTTTTTTCGCTCACTGTTCCTATTTAGTTATAAAATGGAATGGAAAATGCATGAATGAATGTAAATATTGGTTTTCTAAGTATTCATCTCCTAGGTGTGAGGATTCCAGTTTTTCAACTATTATTATGCAATAGTTGTTTTGATACAAATAATACGAAATTACTAATTCAGAAAGTGACAATATGGATTTCTATTACAGTGGAAAATTTTTGATTAGATAAAATTATTTTAAAGAAAAAATTATAATAAAAACAATAAAAAATGAAACAGCTGTTTTTATAATTGCCTTCGTATTTTTTTTAAAGAGAGAGAGGGACAATGAGAGGGAGAGAGAGAGAAAGAGTGTTTCAATTTTTATTTAGTTTTTCATTTGTTTTCTGTTGTTCTGACACTTCATTGTGTACATGGTGTTAGGGTTTGAACCTGCATCCATTTGCATGCTAGGGAAGTGCTGAAACTACTGAGTCATCTCTCTAGTCCTGCCTTTATGTTTCAAAACATATCTACTTTTGCCTGTTGTCAATAAATAACCATTACTGGAAAACATATTTTTCAAGTGATATGCTTAACTTTAAGGTAATCAATTCATTAATATTAATTTAGTAAACTGGGGATTAACTTCGCATATGAAGTAGCTAAATCCACTACAGAACTAAAATCAATCTATAAGTCAATATTCCCTTTCATCTATTCTTTTAAAGTTTTTTTATTTTAAATTGACATTAATTATACATTTTTATGAGACATGATATTTTGATGTATGGATATATTGTGTAATAATCAAATCAGATTTATCATATATATTTACCTTTTATGATGAAAATATTCCAAATAATTTCTTCAATGTGTTTGAAATATTTGATACAGAATCCAGAGAAGTAATTCACAGAAATAAAGTGTAGAATGTGGGTTTCCAGAATCTAGAGGAGAGGTATAGGGAGAAATTGGTCAAGAGGTACAAAGTTACAACTAGATAGGACAAATACCTTCTGGCACTCCATTGCCATATTGATTTCACACAGCTTACTATGGTGAAGAGCTCACCTCTAAGGAAATGCATAAAAATGTTTTTCTATTCTAAAATATTTTTAAATTAATGGCAAGAAATATTATTATTCCAAAAATGAAAATCACTGTCCCCACTTTCAACATAAACTCTGAATTGAGAAACCTATTGATTAAAACAGCTTTTTAAAAATAACATTAAAAGCATAAAGAAGATGGGGTGCTCAATTTGGCACCACATATACTAAAACTGTTGTGAAGACTAGCCTGCATCTACATATGGATGATATGTAAATTTGTGAAGAGTTCCATATTTTTATTCTCCTGTAAAAAATAAAATGGGTATGCTACTTTAAGAAAAGAAGTTTGAAGTCGGTGATGACTAGTTAAGTTTATATAAATGAGATATAAAAGAGATAAAATATTATATTTCTATATATATGAGAGCTCACAAATGAAGCATCTTATAATCATAAGAAAAATTTTCTTGATATGCAGCCATATTTTTTCTGAATGGTGTGTTTTAACCTTTCTTTCACTTTAGAACTTAGTTTCTAAAAGGTAGCTTATAAAAAGCACTTCATAAATTTAAAAGTGTATCCAGATTGCCTGTGTTGCATCATTCATGTTCATATTATAATTGCTTAATTCTTATTTTCTTTTTGTCTGGGTACACCTGATGCTGATATTTTCTCCTGAAGTAATTACAGTATATTAGAACATGCTTAAAGAGTGTCAAATAAAAACAAACCTAGACTTAGATAAGGAAGAAACTTAATTCAAAACAACTATTACCATATGGAAAATACTCAGCTTAGATATCAGGAAGTGTCTAAAATTAAACAGAAAAAACTTATTTTATAGAAAAACATAAGCAGAACTTTTCAGGTACATTCAAAGCAAGCAAGGGCAGTTAAGTGGAGAGAATGATAGGCAACATGAAATATGTATAAGGTGGTCACCTAATCCTTGAGTTAATCGAGCGAGTAGGCAAATTCTGCATCTTAGTACTTGCTCAGGTTAAGGATCCAAAGATCAGGAAATGTGGCTAGTAGAGAAGAATGACTGCACTTGGTCAAGCAAAGCACAGGGTATAACATGGATAGTTGGTAAGAAGTACAACAGCACACATTTGTCCCTCAGCATCTGAGATTGATTAGTTCTAGGACTCATATGGATAACAAGGTCTATAAATGATGAAGTCACTTACAAAAATGACATCATATTTTCATACAACATGCACATCTTCTTGTAGATTTTAAATCATGTGTATATTTAGGACCTAATCCAATGTAAATTTTACATAAATAGCTCTTGTATTATTTAGGGAATAATGAAAAGAAAAAAATATGCACATATTTGATACAGAAGAAATTTAAGAGAATATTTTCTGTGTGAGCTTAGATGAATCTGTGGATGCAATATCCATGAATTCAAAGGGCCAACCGCAATCTTTTGGTATATGGTAAGTACATAAAATGATGTCCAATATTTCATTCTTTTTGATAATCTAACTCAATGGGCTGCTTTATACTTGTGATATTGGAAATAAAATGTTTTGTCTTTATTTCTGGTACATAGCACAGAACTCCTAAAATCTTTGGAGTTTTCAGAGTGATAGGTTGACAGTCTTTTGTTCTACTTTGTCAGTTCTTGGTAGGCCTCAAACAGAGTAGGGACTGGTCACCAGAAAAACCAAGACAAAGTAGAAGTTTTGGCTCTGCCTGCAATATCCAGGGAACAACAGATTTTAAAAAGAGAGAAAAAGAGAGAGAGAGAGAGAGAATCAATTTATTTATTTATCTGGTTTTGGCTTCTCTGACACTTAGTTGTATATGTGGTGCTGAAGGTTTGAATCCAGGTCCCTCCCTGGACATTCCAGGCAAGTGCTCCAACTGCTGAGCCACCACTCCAGCCACCTCCCCTCTCTATCTCTGACCTCCAACCACTTTCATAATTTCCTGAGTAATATGTTTATGATAAAACAGCAAATGTTAATCACATCTTGTCCTGACTTCTGTGAGCCATTCTAGCTAATGAGGAAACATGAAAAGGGGCCATGGGAACTCTCAGCTTGCAGTCATTAACTCCAAACTACAGGTGGTCTCAGACTTGTTACTGGTATCTGAGATAGGGACATCTTGTTGGACTTGAATATTTTTGTAAGATCTCAGAATAACACCAAGTATATAGCATCAGAAATGAAGTGGTTTGTCACCCATTTGGTGTAAGATGATAGAAAATTAGAGAATGGAGAATTGATAGATGTGTGGTGGAAATACGGTAGTATTAGATCAAGGATTCAATATTATTAAATTCAGAATATTTACCATTATTTTCCATTTCCTAGTGATATCATTAACCATGAACGATTAGTGAGTTCTTTTGGTCATAAGAGGAATTAGAGATAAAGGAAAGTATTTAAAATTATTAAAAGATTTTCTCCTCTTGGAAACAAAGAAACTTAAGTACACATTCTGCTAGTGATGGGCTAGTGGTTGTAAATTTGCATGTGAAGGACAGCATATTATTTTCATCTTTCAAGTTCTTAGAGACAATTATCATATCTTTAGGCATGTGATGCTTAACTAAACAATATATTTTAAGTTCCTACAATCTTCATAACTCAGTGAGTTGATTCCATTAATCGTACTGCTCCTATTGGAACTATTTCTAGAGCCCTTTGTGCATCAAATATTAAGGTAAATAAATTAGAAAGAAATACATCTTGTGTCACCAGAGTAACAGGCTCTGGTGTAATAGATTAATAGTTATTCTTGATTCAGGAAACCATAGCCAGTCCATAAGTAATGATTAGAAGCTACTTAGTTTTCAATTAGTGCACAGATCAGCTCTTTGTCAGCATAGGTGTGAAAAGTGTCATCTCAAATGACCTCAGGTCCATCTTCAGGAAAATCCAAGGCCTTACCCATCCATGGAATATTGTCGCGCCCCCTGCCCGCAAAGAGACACAACAGCAGCTCTGGTGCTTCAGTTGCTTCTTTATTCTTCTTCCTCCTTTTCCAACCTCAGCCCCCTCATAGATATATACAACCTCCACCAATTAGCAAGCAGATCACGCATCATGTGAGCGAACACCTGCCAAGCACGCAGGGCTACACCAATCAGCACACAGATCACGCTCTGGGCATACAGGGCATGTTTGCAACACTTCAATAAGGCACTCCCTTTGGCAGGCTGCCAGCCGCCATCTTGTTGCTCTCGCTTTCGGGTTAGGCCCTTCCCATGCCAGAGTCCTGGAAACCCCGACAGAATATGAAGGGAAATTTTGTCCAAGAAGATGGTTGAAAAAGGAGACCCTTGCCACCACAGTACCTTACAACCTATTTTCTGCTTTTGGAATCAAACTCTTAATTCTGTTTCATGATTGTTTTCTCACTGTTATGATGTAGACATAAGTTGTTCCCCAAAAGCTTGTGTGTGAGACAATGCAAGAAAGTTCAGAGCTGAAATGATTGGGTTATGAATGCCTTACCCTAATCACTGCATTAATCTACTAATATGGATTAGCTGGGTGGTAACTATAGACAGGTAGGGTGTGGCTGCAGAAGGTGGGTCACTGGGGGTGTTTCTTTAAGGTTTATATTATGTCCCTGTTGAGCTGAACAAACTCTCTGCTTCCTTGTTGCCATGTGCTATACTGCTCTCCTCTACCACTCTTTGTGCTGCCTCATCGAGGGTCAGAGCAATGAATCCAGCCATGTACATACCAAGACCTCTGATACTATGAGCCCCAAACTTTTCCTCTTCTACATTGTTCTTTTCAGGTCTTTCGGGTATAACAACATAAAACTGACTAAACACCTGTTGTTTATCAAATCCCAGACTTTAGCTTTTCCTTGAAATTCTACTGCTGGAACTCATTGTATTTAAGTTTCAGTTACAAAATTTCAAGGCTTATTCACAAAATAAATAATCATAATCTCTATACCTGCAAGCCACCAGGTACTTTATTATTTACTGTATATAATTTCATTTGGGAGTTATAGGCAAAATTCCGTATAGATAGTTTCCCACTTTGGTTGGACAAGTTAAAAAAAAGTGAATTATCAGCTATTGAAATCATAAATGTTCAACGGAAATCAGGTTACATTGATTCAGTTATTTCTACTCTAGCTAGTATCTTGTAGGTCCCGGACCATGTCCCAAGTTTTAGTATGTTGATCTACAAAAGTCACCTTGTTGTTAATACATTTACTTCATGTGGTTAATTACTTGAAGACAATGACATTCCAAGAAGCTCCTTTTTTGAATAAATTGAGACTTTGTGAGTATAATTCTTGTATGTCTCTAGATTATCAAATTTTCCTAACTGTATACAGAACAGGGATTATAAAGGTGGGTTTAACCTCTAGATAAAAGAATTGATTTCATAGAATTCTAGTACATCCTCAAAGGTATTTAAAATAAAGTAATTGTCAAAGTCTATTTGCCCTGTTTGCATCTGTGTGTGTGTGAACTCTGCATATGTTCTTTCCTGGGACAGTGTACTCCTCTGACTGATCAGGTATCCTTTTTTACAGATGTTCAAGGAAGGGTTTATGTCATCACTTGGCTTCTCTTGTACTCAGCTGTTTGAACTGAAGATGGATTCCATGAGTGTGTCAATAGTGTATGATCCATGTCTCTGTTTATGCCTGTGTATGGATTTCTTCTTCTCATAAGAATGTTTTTCACATTGGTTAGGAATCATCCTGACCTTGTTTTAATTTAATTCTTCTTTAAAGATTACCTCCAAATACAGACATTCTGATACATTGAGAATTAAGACTACAATGCATGGATTTGGTGGAAAGGGACATAATTTAGCTCACAACATATACTTTTTGTGACTTTTTTCTATTTTTTTTAAAAGAGGGATACAGAGAGAGAGAAATAATACATTTTATTTATTTTTTTATCTGCCTTTTGTTTCCCCTATACTTAGCTGTGAATGTGGTGCTGGGATTTGAAACCTGGTCATCATGCATGCCAGGAAAGTGCTCCAAACACTGAGCAACCAGTCCAGCCCCACTTTTTGTGCTTTTGCTTCTACGTATATTATTTTTGTATTTTAACTCCAACAACACAATTATATACACAAATGAATGGTTCTAAAGCATCATGGGTTGAAACCTCCAAAACTGTGAGGTCAAGTAAACCTCTTCTTTTTTCTTTTTAAGTTTATTGAGTTACCTGCTATAATAATGAAAAACTAAAACAACTCCAAAACATCCATTATAAATATATTCAAAGAACTGACATTAATTACATATGAAGAAACAAAAACAATGGTATGTTAGTCAACTTTCCATCATTATAAACAAACGAGCTAACCAACTTCTAAAGAGAAGAGGGTTATTTTGACTCACAGCTTTGACAGATTCACTCCAATAACATCACAGGTTCTTCTAATGGTGCTAATCTTGGCACCTTCCTTGGAAACACCAGTAAGCATGTTCATTTTTGTTCATAGCTATGAATTTTTAAAATCATTTTGCTGAACTTCTTCCTGGCAATTGTGACTTCAAATCTGTTCAAAAGCAGTAGTCAGTACCAGTGTTGCTGCCTGATAATTGTGCTGCCTTGAAATTTCCTTCTCCAGATTAATTAGTCCATTACCTTTAAACTCAGCTTCCCATAAAGTCTCAGGGCATGGACATAACGCAGCACATTTCTTTCTCACAGTGAAAACACAATGGCCTTTACTCAAGTTAACTATAGTGTTCTTATTTCCCTCTGAAAACTCATGAGCACAACCTTTACCAAACACATTTCTCTCTAGCATTCTGGTCATTTGCACCCTCACCTGCAGCACCTATTAAACTCTGCTTATAGCTTTCTGTTTTCTTTACTCTAACTCTCTAAACTTTTCCAAACTCTTCCTGCAAACCAATTCCAAAGACTTCTCCACATATCTTGGGTATAATCACAGCAGTACCCACACTTCATGATATTAGTTTTATGTGTTAGTCAGAAGATTTTACTTCTTTAGTGTAACAAATACCCAACATAAATGTATTTTATTACAGGAAGGGCTTTGGTGTAGTTCAGTGGGAGAGCACTTGCCTCCCAACTACAAGGCCTTGGGTTAGAGTCCAAGCAATTGAAGAAGAAAACAAAAATGAAAAGAGGAATCATTTTACAGTTGTAGGGTTTCAGTCCATGCAGTGGTGGACCTATTGGTTATGAATTCATGCTGAAGCAGGACATCATGGCCAGGACTATGTGTTGGAGTCAGCCGACCACCTTATGGTGGCTGAGATGCAAAGAAAAGAGAGGAAGAGATCAGCTTCCCACAATCCCCATTGGGGGCATGTTCCCAACCACCTAAAACCTTCTACTAGGCTTCAATATATAGCATCATAGGCAGGGAAAGGTGAAGAGGGATTGAATCTCTTCTGAATGATGACAACACTATTGTCACTTGTCTTATTTCCTATGGCTATTTCAGATATGGTTTTCTGAATGAGGCAACAGTTAAGAAGGTTCCACTCCATATTGGAATCTTTGTGAATACACACTGTTAGGTAGTAGCTAGCAATGAGCAGTGAAATGCTTGACAAGCCCACAGGTTTAGTCTGGAAGTTTGCTGTAAGCTACTGCCAAGGCAGATAAGCTGTGGAAAACATTAGTACACAAGTGTTGAGTATAACTAAAGACAAAAGAGGAAGGAGAGTGACTCAAGAACAAAGGATCTATGGGACTATCTCTTCACAGGCCCCATGAAAGTTGAGATGAACCTAAATGCTACTAGCACCAGATGTCTCTTACTAGCTCAGAAGGGGGTATTCCTTAATAGCACAGGTGCAGGCATACTGAAGCACACTGAGGTAACTTTTGATGGCTGTTAACCCCAATGCCCACATTACCATAGGATTGACTTGTAGATGAAGACCTCCTGAGTAGGATGGCCACCATGACAGTTCCAGAGAGGACCAACTAAGGTAAAAAACTCCACTGCCCAATGTGAAGGAGGAGTTGAACACCTGATTGTAGAAGGCTCCTGAAGGAGGACCCCAATTTTCAAATCAATCATAAAACAGCAATAAATTTGGCAACAGCATGGTTTTCTTTGTTGTTCTCTGCTCAGAGACGGCCCACTCTCTCTCTTAAGAGTGCTCTATGCTTAAATATTACTCTATTTTTACTTTACTTTCACCTCTCTTTCACTTTAATAAAATTCTCTTGCATGACTTTTTGTGTCTGACTTTAAATCTTCTTTCATCAGCATACAAGAACCAGGGTTTGGATTTTCAGCTTCCTGTTTTCCTGTGACAATATGTTTTCTGAAAATCACCCATATTTCTGGAAGGTTATTTTTCCTAATTATATTTAAAAAGAGAGAAGGATATATAGAGATGTCTTTTTTCAAGAACACTTGTGATTCTGAATAAGAACTGCAGGTGAGAGAAAGAAAACTAAGCTTTTAAGATAAAATCTACTTCACAGAGGAAGCAAGGGCAAATCAAAAACAGATTGGAAGTTTATGGCTGACAACTTCCTTTAAATTTTTGCAAGGCCAGAACTTTTAACTTAGGATGACAGGAAATGTATATCTTTCTCAAAAGTTAAAGTTTTTTTCCCACAAATGGAAAAAAATATATACAAATAACAAACAAATGAAAAAAGAAAAAATATGCTTTTGACATTGAAAATTGCTTTTGCTTAGTGTTTCTATTTTCATGTAGTGTAAATCATTTCTTTGTAATAATATGCAAGTTTATAACTTCATTGCAAAAATATTCATTTTGACAAACAACTTATAAACAGATTATCTCTGAAAGTGGTGCATGTCATTCACAGAAAATCTAATTTATTCTGATATTTTTTAAAGAAAAAAACGAGGAAATAATCTTTAGCCAATTCCCAATGTACTTTTGGGACCTATGCTAGAAATTTGTGAGATACATTTCCCTAAAATCTCAGTGGGAATCCCCAGTCAATTGTTGCAATGATTAGATCTTAGTTTTGTGACATGTTGAAACACTTTAAATCAGGACAGAGGAGGAGACGAGAGGGCTCTTATTTAAAGAGAGAACTTGTGTACAGCAAGGCATTCTTTTGTTTATGGGCTTCAGAGAAAACTCTTTATACATTATGTGAATGCACATTGTGAAGAACAAAGACTGAATTTCAAAGGCTTACCTCTTTTGTGATGGAAGAGAAAGCTTTTACCTCTTCAGGTGAATATTGCTAAGAAAGATTAATAGGTAGAGAAAAGATCATCTTCAGAAAAGATCAGAGCTTGAGCTGAGCCATTTGTGATTCTGGGCTTTAGAGATCCCCCTTAGTGAGAGTAGGCCATGCATGACAATTTATTTTAACCTTCTTTTGCCTAAACTTAATTGACAAGCATAGTCATATCTGACAGAGTGAACTGTGAAATTTAGTGGGCATACACATTGTATGAATTCTACTTTGTGCACATGTTCTTTGATAGCTATTAATAGGTATTTTCTACTTCTACTGTGTTTTTCTTTTACTCTTCATGAAGTCATTTTGTGCAGCCCCATATGCACATTTTGAAGTGCTTCCAAAGACTTGGTTCTCCAAAACGCCCTTGTCTCAACACGACTTCTCCTGGCCTCTACAATCAGACACAGCCTTCCTTTTGACCACATACCTAGTTTTCTAGACTTATGTGGATTATAAATGTTTTATTCTAAATCATTTCTTAATTCTTCATCATCCATAAAAATTAAGCTTTTCCTGACAAATGTCTCTAATAATACTGTTCTATTTCCTACTCTTTTAAAATAATTATCAGTATGAATTATCTCATTCATGACATTTGTCTTGTGTAGTGTTTACCTGTCAAGATTGGACTATTAGAAATATTTTCTATCTGTGGAGTTTAACCTACTGTAAAATAGGCTGGTTGGCACTGTCATTGCATTTAACTGTATAAATAACATTCATAAATAATCAAAAGAAGTGCCTCTTTAGATAAAAAAAAAGATGTATGGGGGGATAGAAATAACTTGGATGATCAACCAACATTATATCTATATTATAAAGTCAGCTTGATTCTGATTTTTTAAAAATAGAATTCTAGAAAATAGATCAAATGCCATGTGTAGACTTATAAGTCTTCTATGTATAGAATAAAATTTTATTCTGATTTCTGTTTGTGTAAAATATTTAAAACTGAAGATAGTTTCATGAGTAGAATATAGATAGCAGCCTTGCTCCTAAAGGAAATTTTAAAAAAAGGAAAAGCAATAACCTGAACAAAATAATAAGGCCAGATTATTATAATGGCAGAACACAAGATCTTGAGACAAAGTCACCTGAAGTAGGACAAAAGGTGGCCAGCTCCCTTATTTCTTGCTCCTTAAGTGAGCAAAATCATTTTCACAGATTGCATCATTGTTTCTGTTTTCTCAGTAATGAATGATTGTCTCAGAAGAATAAGGCATTTAAACCACAAAAGAGAAAAAATGAAAACAAAGAAAGATAATAAGTAAATCTATAATACTCTAAGTTGAAGAACTCAGAAATGGATTTGTAAAATCAGAAAAAAAGGCTAAGGAATAAAGACTTTTTTCCAAATTCCAAGATTTATATATATAACTGGTTCAAAATTTCACTTGGAACCAAATTTATGATGGTGTGTTATTGTTGTTTATTTATCTCTAAAGTTTCTTTCAGATTATCCCCTCATAACAAAACTTTTGGGTACAGGAGGAATAATGGGAAAACAATCTTAGCAAAACTCCATTTGAAGTTCAGTCTGATCCAGGAATTTAAACAGGATCTTGATATTCAAATCAGTGTTTTTGGGTGAGTGATTCAATCTTAAGTTTTCTCGATTTACTCTGTGTTTCTATAATAGTTGGCATTAAAGATACATGACTTTGAAGCATTAGAGAAAAGAGAAATCTTTTATTGCTTAGTCCAATCCTTAGGTGTGAACTGCTAAATACAAACAAATCCTGACTGCAAGAAGGAGAAACTTTATTCAAAAGTGTTATTGCAACACAGGGAGGAAAGCTATTGTGATGGAATAGAGGCTTTCTTGCAATAGAGGAAGGAGGATTATTGATATATGGAGAAGCTTCAACAAGGACATCTTCAAATGTTTCAAATGGTATCAGAAGTGGTTTTTCTCCTGTAGGAAGGAGTGAAAAAGGATTGCTGATTAAGGGATATTTTTGTGTGAAATAGGTGAGCTGATTCCTGGGTGTGACTAGTAGGGAGAAGTTGTTCAGCATTGCAATGATTGAAGTGGAGGAATGTTTAGGAGTCTGGGAAGGAGAGAAATCAAACTACACTTGGATACAGTTAGCAGGAATTTTGTTCAGATTGGTCAGCAAGGACAAATCCTTCTGCTATTCATTTAAAGAGAGGAATAGGCATTGGGATAGTCTTTTCCCTTGTTGTAGGTAAAAAATACAGTCTAAGTCATGTGACAAAGGACAGCTGTTTTTAGTCAATTATTTCAGGGAACCCAAAAAACTTGGGAGTATTTCTTCATTGCTACTATTTTGGGGAGCATGGACTCTGGTGAACTTCAACATTGTCATAATAACGAGTTCAAACTTTGCTAGCAAGCACTGTGTCCACCCTGATTGTAACTAATAAATCTCTTGTTTAGCAAGAACAAAAAATGTTGATGTTGGATCTCCCTGAATGACCCTGGGTTCTGAGTTTTTGAATAGCGTACAACTCCTTTGACCTCAACAAAAATTTGTTGGTATAATGCACTTCCAATGCAAAGACTGTCCTTGGCTCACCAGAGAGAAAATTAAGATGAAATGGAGGGAGGAAGGAAGACACAGGAGAAACAGCATTTAATTTTTTTTCAGATATTTTACTTAGTTATTCATGTAGAACATATACTCAGGAAAATACAGACTAAAATCAGATTTTCTGTATATCAACTTTCAGGTCAGAAAGTTGAGAAATATAAATAATTAGATATCAATGAAGACAACTGATCAGATTAAAGGAAAATATTAATTATTCAGTATACAGCAATAGTCAGAGGGGATAATCAGTTCCTCTTCTAGGAGCAGCTTTTTGTAGTCAAGGTAGAGAACTGTTTGTGACAAGGAAATTGAACCAACCAGACATCTGTTAATTAGGAAGGATTCACTGATGTAAAAAGCAGAAGAATTGTCATGGGTGACTAGGCCTCTTTATTTGATTCATGTGCACCAAGGAGAATTGCATGATGTAATCAGCATAAAATTTACCAGGAAGTATTAGAGCTAGAATTCAAAAGTAGAATGTTGGCAGAGATTAGGCAACTCAACAACTACACTTCCCACAGGAAATTTAAGCAGGCAAAAGAGTAGAGTTTTATTTAAAGTCTTATGAAAATTTAAGGAACAGTGGAAGGTAAAATGTATGCTTCAGGAAAAAAATTAGCAAAGTTAATTTTGCTTGTGAAATAAGCAAAAAAACAAGAAATACTAATTCTCTACCAATAATCTGTCCACCTCCCATAAACAAATTTTTGTAGCGGTCAGGAAATTTAGAGTAGAACACATTTACAAACACTTACTAGTCACATTACGTTCTAAGCACTGGTTATTTTTCATAACCAGTTCACAATGGGCCAGTGAGGACACTAGAGTTGAAAGAGGAGAAATGACATGTTGGAGCAAGGCCACATTACCATGTGTATTTATTCTGCTTAATAGGTGTTTTAGTCAGCTGTTTCAATGCTGTGACTAAAAGACCTGACAGGAACAATTTTAGAGGAGGAAAACTTTATTTGGAGGTTCATAGTTTCAAAGATCTCAGTCCATAAAAGACAGGCTCCATTCCTTGGGGTTTGGAATAAAGAAGAACATGAAGAGTGTAGTGCTGGGCTGGAGCGGTGGCTCAGCGGTTTCGACGCTTGCCTAACAAGCACGAGGACCCGGGTTCAAACCCCAGCACCACATACACAACTGAGTGTTGGAGCAACTAAAGCCATGTGAAAACCTAAATAAAGTTGTTTCTCTCTTTTAAAAAAAAAAAAAAAAAGAGTGTAGTGCAGGAAAGTCTCTCAAGGAGTCACACCAGGAGTAAAGCTCCACTCACCAGATACAAAATTGTACCCTAAAGAAATGCCCCTGGGGACCCGCCACCTCTAGCCATACCTACCTGCCTGTAGTTACCAGAGAGTTAATCCCTATCAGGGGATTCATTCACTGATTGGGTTAAGACTCTCATAACAATCATATCAACTCTAAGCCTTCTTGTATTGGTTCATTTATGAGCTTTGGGTGACAACTCACATCCAAACCATAGCAATATGTATTTATTAACTGTCTACTGTGTTTTTTAAAAAAATATTTATTTTAAGGCTGTAAATCCCAATATATTTCTTTTCTTCTTCTTCTTCTTCTTCTTCTTCTTCTTCTTCTTCTTCTTCTTCTTCTTCTTCTTCTTCTTCTTCTTTTTTAAGTGGGACGGTGAGAGAGAAAGAGAGAATCAATTTTTTTATTTAGTTTTCATAATGTGACTCCATTGTGTCTTACTACTCATTTTTTTCAAATTACATTTAATAGCATTTTCCTTGCTTTAATTTGATCAAAGTCATGTTTCTTCCATGGATTTGCATTGGAGAATCTCATCTAACATTTTTCTGTTAGTATAGGTATGGTACACAGTTGTAAGATTTACCTTCTTAATTCTGCTTCCTAGGAACATGTGAGCTCCATTAGATTAGATTAGGATCCTGATGATGTATCTCTCCCCACATCAGTATTTGTACCACTGCCTGATACAACATAAACCTTCAAGTTCCAGTTCCTAGAATTCTGAGAGTGACAATGTCCACTGAGTGTCACTCCCACGTTACACCTAAAGGAGTTTTCCGGGTGCGGGTAATGGCTCCACTGTTTAAAGGTATCTTGGAGTCTGCAAATCTATGACTCTGTATAATGTCTTTCTTAAGCTGTGCACTCAGCAGTTTCTCAGCTTCAAATGATCCTCTTGCTCCTGCCTGGGGCTTCCAAGTGACATCTCTCACTGCCCTTTCTGTCACTCAGTTCAACATCTTGGTACCCTACATAAAAAAATTGCTTCTTTTTCCCTACGGTGGTTGTTAAACACAAGGTAAGTCATGCTTATTGTTTACAGCTTCTCCCTTCTTTTGTACTTTTAACACAAAGATATGTAGTTTTAGCACATTTAGTGCATTTAATATTAAATTCAAATTAATAAATTAAAGGCAGAAAAATTATTAAATGATGTAATTTGAGATTTGTTTTCATATAGAACAAAATAAAATACCAATAAAGCTACACCTTTGTGGGGCTGGGAATTTCTTCCCAATACTAAGATATCCTTATTACTATTTAGAATCATGCTTCTCTGAGATAGCATTTCCTACAAATTTTCACATTTATTAATCATAAATGACCAAAATGGAAATCAGTTTACATCAACCCACAGATGACATTTACATCAACTTTCATTTCTCTTAAAGAAATAGTCACAAGCCTTTATGAACCACTGGTCTGTCTCACCTTGTATTTTTGTCCTGGCAAACTCATGACTGGGTAGCCTCTGCAGTCTTATTTATGCTCATTGAAATTGTCAACTACCTTCCTGCCTTAAGGCCACTGCATCTCTTGCTATCTCTTCCTAGAATATCCCATCTTCTAACTTTTGCAGATAGCTTTTCCTTTGAAATCAGTTATCATCTCAAAAGCTAACCTTTTATGCCATCTTCCCTCTTTAACCTAAAAAATTTCATGGTAATTATGTATCTCCTCACAGCCTTTATTCCTCATTCACTCATGCAAATTAGATTTTCTAAATAATAGCTTAGTTATATTGTTTTCTGCTCAAATGTGGAACCTTAGCCCCAAAGAGGAGGAAAGTTGTGTTCCTTGTTCTTTATTATAGTTCTATAATACAGAAGATCACTTGGCACAAGTATCACTAAGCTAATAATGAGTGAAGGATAGCATAATAGAGAAAATTCTTAGCTTATAGCATTTCTCCTGCTTGTCCATATTCTCAGAAGCTAGGAAGTAAAAGATAATTTTCCTCCTCCAGTAGCAACTGCAATAGCTCTTAAATAGTAGATCAGTTGTAAATGTCACATTTACTACAGTAGCAAGGTAAAGCTTGTCTGGTGCTATATGAATGAATAGAATTATTGACAAGAAGTTTAAAGACTAAAAAATAATGCTTATTCAGAAAGTAACATCAGAATATTCCTGAGCTAAAGAGTTTAATTGAAATTAATAACAAAATGATTGTCCTTCATAGGGAGACTGTTTATAGACTTTTTCAGTTTCCAAATCTGTTAAGAATAGCAAAAACCTGGTTAACAAAATGACTTAAAGTAAAATGCATGAACTGAAAAAGTGTTGGAACTTTTCCATCAAGAACTGGTGAAGGATAAATATATGGCAATGTGTATGAGCTCTCTTCAAATGGTCTATATTATGGTACCATATACAGTATGAAAGTCTTACATTCTTAAGCAAACCAAAACCCCCCAGTAATGTATAAAATGTACCTCCAGAACGCACAAAAATGATATTTTTAGCTGAATGATCACATAATAATATCACAACTTATTGCTTACACATTTAGAGATAAACAGTACTGCATCTTCACTTTCTTCATGATACAGCTGGTAAGCTTAAAAAGTAATTAATTAAAACAGGCACAGGGTGGGTGGCATATCTCTAGCAATTATTTTGTGGATTCTTCTGAGTGGAAGAGTTTCATGAATCTTTTAATAGAACAGCTCTCTGTATTGCACAGATATTGCCTCTATGCAAAGGTCCTCTCATATCTATTTGACTAACCATTATTCATTTTTGCTTTCTTTTTCTTAGTATCAAACCCCTGGATTTGTCTGAGGTATCCATTTACATATTTAGCAAAACTATTTATTTTTCACAGTTTTTTATGCTACAGGGAACTCTAGAAAAATAGAAAAAAAAATATTTGGCATTATTTCCAGGAAATCTCTGGAAAGTGAGTTAAACCAGATTCTAGAAAATTCCCTTTTGATCTTTTATCCTCCTTTTTCCCTGATTCATTGACAACCATTTGACCTTCAGCATTGAGGTCAGTAGCTCTGTTATCTGCTATTTAACCTTCTGGAAAGAAGGCACAAAATAATCATGATGAACCAATCCTATATATCTACCTTTATAGTTCCTTGAAGTGAAAAAGGGAAAACAATTTTGTTTTGTCTTTATGCCACCAAATAAAATTCTTACCGATTGTGAGTCATTTCCATGGGGAATATGAATATTTTCTATGAGACTTTAGACCCATTTAATGATAAATTCATAAAAACAAGAATGAATGAAAAATGAATAATAAAGCTGAGATCATAGTGATGGCTTCAAATATTCATAAAGAACCCTGAAAACATATAAAAAGGCAACTAAAATCAATATGTATTTTCTCTTTGTGCTTCCTAAAATTTAATAAAAAGCAAAATTTGATTATTTAATGAAGAAAAATATTTCAGGGAAAAATAAGTCAACTATAAACAAGATACAAATAGCATGACTGAAATAAAAAAAACTCTTTGAAAATTCAGTAACATCATTTTATATTCCATTTAACCTTCACAATAAGCATAAGGGATAGATTATTTTCCTTTTTTCCATTTTATCGTTGACAAAGTGAGGATCCGAAATATTAGAAAGACATTAAATGATGAAAGACAATTTTCTAAGTCCAGAACAAAAGTTCTCATTGAAGGATAAGGTTGCTATTAATACTGTTTTACTTGTGTGTTTGATTCTTGCTTTTTACCTAAGATATTCTACATGAACATGTGGAAAATTACTCAATATATATGAGAAACATATTGTAAATGACACTAGCTTAGTTATTATTATTTTTATTGTGAATATTCATAACATCAGAACATATTTTGTCAGAATTTACAGTCTTGTTCTTCAATGATACTCCAGTGTGTGTCTCAAAATTTGAACAAAAAAAACACACAATTCATCATTATAAAATTATTTGCAAGAAATTATAAGTCTAGGGGCTGGAGCGGTAGCTCAATGGGTTTGCTGCTTGCCTGGCAAACATGAGGACCGGGATTCAAACCCCAGCACCATGTACACAACTAAGTGTTGGAGCAACTAAGGCCATGTGAAAAACTAAATAAAGTTGTTTCTTTCTCTGTCTCTCTCACTGTCCCTCTCTCTTAAAAAAATAAAAGAAATTATAATTCTAAAATAATTAGTTTTATCATATGAATAAAATGTTTTTGCCATTGTTAGGTGCTCCTCCAATTATAAATGTGTGTATTGCATATTATGCAAAGAAACAGGGAACTAGTATTAAAGAAACTTCAGAGAGAAAGATGCATTATTAATAAAATTACTGATATTTGAAGCAGAACAGTCACAAATATTTAAATAAAGTTTATTATTTTTTCTCAAGAGTGAAAACATATGCCATTGATACCTTGAAAAGATCAATAAGACTATATGGTCCAAAGGATATGTTTTACAACACAAAATTGTTAAATATATTTCCATCTTTTCATTTAAATGATTTTTCTCAGAGATCTTCCAGCCCATCTTATGTTGCTGTGGATCTGGTTCTTTCCAGGTTTCCGATGTCTCCCTTTCTAATGCATCATGTATCAAAATGCTTCTGAACATAAAATTGTATTCCTAAATGTCATGAACTGTTCCTAAGATCAGTAGTTCATAAAATTGAATGAATGCTTTTTGGAAATGATTCTTGATTGCTTTGCAGTGTTCATGAACCAAGACAACCTATAAAATTGACTAGAACGTATTCTTTACCTAACTGATGAGTTTAAGCTGATGCTTTGGAGTATGTGCTTTCATTGTGGTTTTGCCAAGATCTCTCATCCAGCATTTATAATATATTAGGTTAATCCATTTTGTCATTGGAAAGTTAGGAAGGACTACCCAAGATCAGTTAAGTTTATCTTGACTTATTACAAAAAATGTGCACACCTATGGTTAAATAAGAAGTGGGTTTTAAAAAAAGAATTGTTCAAAATATAGTACTGTTTTAAAAAATTCCCAAGAGATGATAATGAGGAAATGCTTAGCATTTTGTTAGATTTTACTAGTCATGATTGCTTTTTTAAAAGAAAGGGAGAGAGAGAATCAATTTTATTTAGTTTTCAATCTGCTTTCATTGCTCTGACACGTCACTGTGTACAATGTGCTAGGATTTGAGCACTTGTCCTAGTGCATGCCAGGCAAGTGCTGCAAAAGCTGAGCTACCTTTTCACCCCCACTAGTCATGATTTTTAAAATAAAGCTAACTTTAATATTAGTAGCAAGACCAAAATTAACTAATAATCTCAAAACAAAATGACTCATGGCCCTATTTTCTTTGTTTTCTATTTTTGAATGAATGAACTTTTCTACCTCACATTTTGCATTACAGTTGAACACATCAATGGGATTCATTGTTATATAATCATCCATGCACACAATATAACTATATATTTTGGCCAATATCTCCCCTCCCCTCTCCGCTCTCCCTTTTCTTGTCCTCTGGTACTTTGCTTCTGCTGATCTCCCTTTTAAATTGATTGTGTTTAGTTTGATTTATTTCCCTAGGGGTGGAAAACATATTTTTCCTTCTTCTTTAACCATCACCCCCATTTTCCCTACTGTCCTTTCTTCCCTTTTCCCTTCTACATTTTTACTCTCCTAGATTTCCTTTAGTTATTCTATTAACTTGTACTTAGATTTTTTTTTTTAGAAAAAGAGAGAGGGAGAGAGAAAGATAAACAATTTGATTTACTTTTTTATCTGATTTTCATTGCTCCAAAACTCATTTGTGTATGTGGTGTTAGGGTTTGAACCTGGGTCCACAGATGTGTCAAGGAAGCATGATACCACTGAGCCACTACGCCAGCCACTCTTTATGAAATCTTCCCTCCCCCTGTCCTTAATTTTACTATAGCTTTAAGAGAAAACATAGGACCTTTGAGTTTCTGGGTATAATTCCACTTAACATGCTATTTTTCATTTCCATCCATTTACCAAAAAGTGTCATAATTTCATTCTTTCTAGTAGCTGAGTGGAACTGCAGTATATGTATATACCACAATTTCTTAATCCACTCATCTAGTGATGGGCATCTGTGTTGATTCCAAAATTTAGCTATTAGGAACTGTGCTGCTATAAACATTGATGCAGCTGTGTTGCTGTTATATGCCAATTTTAGGTCTTCTAGGAAGATCTCTAGGAATGAGATAGTTGGATCATATGGTGGTTCAATCCCTAGCTTTTGGAGGAGTCTCCATACTGCTTTCCAGAGTTGTTGAACTAGACTGCAGTCCCACTGACAATGTTCAAGAGTTTCATTCTCCCCAAAACCTTGAAAAGGATATTGAGACCCTGGTCCTTTCCTCTCTCTTTTTGATTCTCAGTTATCATGAAGTGAATAAGTTTCCAACAGTTTGCCTCCTCCATGCATTACCAACTATGAGACAGTATACCACCACAAGCCAAAAGTGATGAAGCTAAGCTGCTATGAACTAAAACCTCTGGAATTAAATCCTTTCTTCTTTTAAATAGGCTATCTCAGGTATTTGTTACAGCAAATGGAAAACTGACTAAAACATTTATTATCCTTTAAATCCAGTGCAATTCTGTGCACAAAGGATGAGGAAACAGTTTCTAGTTATTGATGGGAACAGCTCTTCAGTGACATTTCAAGGAGCATTATGTAATCAGACAAAAACACTACTTTATTTCTAGTAGTGTGATAAAGACAATGAGGCCTGTTTGTAAAATATTAACAGAAATAGTAAAATACGGTAATTTATGAGCTTTATGATTGCTGGGCTTCAACATGCAATGCATTGAGAACGTTGCATCAGAAAGAGGAAATCATTTGCTGAAACCCGCCTCCTGAGGACACATGGGACCAAAATGGCTCCCAACACCCTACTCAAGGGTGTCACCTTGAGGTCATGAAGCTTCTTCGGACCGCCTGATACAATAGGTTGAATATACTGTCCACCCTCATGAACAGCTTGTGGTCCCCATTGCTGCATATGGAACTGCTACCTGCATGGGTTCTCTGCCTCTTGCTGACCTTTCCTTTCATTGGTCCCCATACTCTTTATAACCGCACACACTTCCTCAATAAACGAGTTCCTGCTGTGACTGGTCTCCCTGACATGTCGGATTGTCCTCCTTAGGGAGGGCTGGGAACAGGTGGTCAGCCGACCCTTGCCTCTGTTGGTCGCCTTGGTTGGAGCATGCTTCTCTCCTTCTCCCCTGCGGGTCAGGGGGAAAACGAGTGGCTAATAACCCCAACAACTGACTCCCGAACAGGGACTTGAAAGGAAGCAACAAACCGAAACTCTCAGCCAGCCAAGCAAAGCATGTTTCAAGGTCAGGGTATCCCTGAAGAGATGGGACAATCTCACACTAAACATGAAGACCCAGCTCTGAAAGTGCTGAGATACAGGTGTAAGAGCCAAGGTTTAGAAGTTTCAGACACTCAGGCTGAAAAGGCTTGGGATACCTTGATTCGGGCAGCCCCATGGCTCCCCATGGCTAGTTTGTTTGACTGGTGCACATGGGATCAAGTTGAACAATTGGTTAGGAAGAGAGAAATTAAGCTGTGGGAGGACCTTACATTGGGGTTTATCCTACCCTGTCAGCCCTTAAGGCTTATTTCTCCCCAGGACCACCTCAGGAGGCTAAACCACCCAACTCACCACATTGGGAAGCATTCACCAAGGAGACTCAATTGCTCCTGTCAGCCCCTCCCAAGGTGATGGGCCCAGAGGAGGATCCTTTCCACCCCTTCGATGAGATATTCAGGAGCTCTCGGCCCCCTCCCTATTGCCAATCCTTCCCAAAGAGATCCCACTCATCCCCTCCCTTTGAGGGATCGCAGAGACCCTCTGAAAGTGGTGGAAATTTGCTCCCCTCCCAAGAGGAAACACCACTGCCATCTTGTACTGGCAGCGGGAAAGAGAGGATATCACCACCATCTTATAACCAGTGGCTACTTCCAAATGCCGAGACAGATCTCATAGATCATGTTGCCTCCCCACCTTACCAGACCTTCCCTGTAAATGTTTACCCAGGGGCAATAGGCCCGCCATTTGGTATCCATGGGAAGCCCAAGACCTAAAAGAATTAAAAAAGGCTGTTTCAGAGGATGGGACCAATTCACCTTGGGCAGAGACCATTCTTCAAGGCCTAGCCCATCAGCTAGGCCTTGTTGTTGTTATTGTTTGTTTGTTTTCAGAGATAAATTCAACTGGATATTTTACAATTCACGTGTGTTATCATAAAGTTCTTAGTCCACATATAGGCGGTAATTCACCATTATCTTGTTGACAAGGCTATGATTCATTTAACACATC
>PVKS010025838.1:0-29359 GCA_004027875.1 Aplodontia rufa | reverse complement strand
AGGCTAAAGCTTTCCTAATATAGGTCTATCTGAAGAAAGCGGCAATTTCTACACCCTTGAATGATGCTGTCTATCCATGACAGGCAACCTTCTATATACATAAAAAAATTAATTACCACATTAGAGTTCAATTTCTCTAATAATATTCTAAGTGACCAATGTGCTTCCAGAATTTTTGTTTTTTGCAGTGCTGGATATAGAACTCAGGGCCTCGGCCTCCTGCCGCCTAGGCAAGCGCTCTTACCACTGAACTACACTCCTTTCCACTCCTTTTTCCAGATTTTAATAGAAATTCAAGATGCATGGTGCTCCCAGTACAAACAATCCCTTGGAGATCAGAGTTTTTAAAGACATCATCTTCTTAAGGCTGCACGTAGCCATCCCTCTGTGAACTCTCCTGGTGTCGTTTCCCTTGACATGACCCTAAGATGCAGTTCAATTTCGGAAATTCTAAAACGTGAGGAAACTAGTACTCTTGAAATGTGGGAGACGGAAGTTCTGCTGACCCCCACCTCCCCCGGAGAGGATGGCCTGGCACTGAGTGCAGAGCTGAGCTGGGTGACGAAGGGACCCTGAACCGAACAGAAGACTGCGTGGGGTCGGGTTTGGAGACGTGACTTCCAGGAGGTGAGGGCCCGCGGAGGCCGCTGCTTCTCCAGGCCGCCCCTCGGGCACAGGCCCGCCGCCTTCCCGCGGCCCGGGTCCCGCCCCGCCAGTGTCTGCCGCCGACTCCCAGGCGCCGCGGGCTCCCGCCTCCGCCCCCGAGAGCCCGGGCGGGCGGAGTTGCGGGTGAGAGGAGGATGTTTTGGGGGGCGGGGGTCCCGGTGACGGCATCCGGACGCGCCGCGCTGGGGCGTGGAGGCTGAATGCACCGCCCGGACTGCGCTCGCACCCGAGCAGGTGGGTGCGGGCCCCGGCGGGGGTGGAGGGCGAGGACAGGGGTGACGGGGGAGGCGCGCTCGGGCGGGTGGCACAGGGACCCGCGCGGCTGGAGAGTCCCGGGCCGGCGCGACGAACCCCCCGCCCCCCATTCCTTGCTCCCCCTGACTCCTGGAAGCCCTTCCCTGGGTGGGCCGGCACCCGCCTTCCCTAAATATGCGGGCCTGGCCAGAAGGAGCAATCGCCAAGGCTGCGAGGGCCTGGTCCCCGTTTGCAATCACTTCTTCAAACTTTCCCTGAGTGCCTTCCTGGTGCCCGCCGACTCCGGCGCCAGATTGCCGGCCCCGGGTGCCCGATCGCGCCGGTGGAGTTGTCGCGGCGCCTTCGGGGCGCGGAGCACTGTGCAACTCGCGGGGATCCTGAGAAGCCCAAACCACCACCGGCTCGAAAAACCCACGGAGTCGGGTGCGCGCGCGCGCACGCGGAGGACTCCACAGTATTGCCAGGCAGCGTTACTGCGGGTGCGCCCAGGGCTGACACCCAATGACTGAAACCCAATGACTGAACGTTACACGTGCGGAGAAAGTCAAAGTAGTAAACAAAGTGCTCCGGGCTGGGGATGTTGACAAAAGCAATGAGGAGGGAGGATGGGGATAGTTCTTTGGATGAGGATTAATCACTATTTATTGGGCAGAATTGGACTTTGTGTTGAGTGCTGGTGATACTGCTCAAAGGGGACAAAGAGGGGCCCTGCCTTCCTGCTCCTAGTCTGGATGGTGGAGAAGACCCGTTGGCAATTTGGCAATTGCATCCTGTGGTCAGTGGCTGGTGGGGCAGCACAAGGGGCCGTGTGTGGACTGGGAGGCACAGAGCAGTGGGGTTTCCCTGACCCGCTGAAGAAGGTGGGCCAGCCTAAACCTGGACAGATGAGATTTGATAACAATGAGCGGTTTTGAGGTTGGGGTCAAAGAGGTGAGCAGGTAAGGTAGTCCCTGTCTGCTTTAAGGCTTCCCTTTGTTTTTTGTTTGTTTGTCTTGCTTGGGTTTTGTTTTCCTATTAAGGTTGAATCCCAAGGGCAGTGGGGAACCTTTTTTGCAGGGTGGGATTTTGCCGGGTGTAACATGATTCACTGCCTTTGCATTTTTGGAAAATGCCCCCTGCTGCTGTGTTGGAGGAAACAGAAATGGAAGGACAAGGAAAGGCGGGCCAAAGTCTGCCCATCAAGATGTTAGTGGCAAGTCTTGGGCTTTGGCAAAAGGGAACAGCAGAAGAACTCAAGAGATATGTAGGAGACAGAACTGGCAGGATTTGGTGGTGGGAGCTTGGTCTTGAAATATCTTTTTTTATATATATATAAGAAAGTTGGGGGTTGATGATATGACAAAGACTGTGGGAAACCCAGGAGGTGTTAAGGGGAACAGTTCCCTGGTGTGGTGTGGTTGGTGCTCTGAGTGTGCTAGAGAGTGTATATTCACACATGTACATTGTTCTAGGGGATAAGATCCTAGCAGGCTATAGCTGGAACATAGAGCCTCTGGATATCAAGTGAAGTAGTCCAGGCCTTATATTGCCAGTGGTGGGAGCCATGAAATGTTACTGTGTAAGACTGTATAATGGTTCTGGCAACATCTGGGCACAGGTTGGGCACAATGTTCTGAGCTTTGACTACCATCTCCCCACGTCCCTCCAAGGTCAGCAGCTGTAAGATATGGCTCCTGATCACCTGCAGTGTGAGTCTAACTCCTGGAGTACAGGTACTGATGCAAGGGCTTTTCATTCTCTCTGCAGGTCCCAGAGCAGCTCTCCCTCAATATGGGGCTGGAGGCCCCAAGGCTGCCAGGGGCTGAGGAGGCCCCTGTGAGGGTGGCCCTGAGAGTCCGCCCACTGCTGCCCAAGGAGCTGCTACATGGGCATCAGAGCTGCCTTCAGGTGGAGCCAGAACATGGTCGAGTCACCCTGGGGCGTGACCGCCACTTTGGCTTCCATGTGGTGCTAGCAGAAGATGCTGGGCAGGAGACGGTGTACCAGGCCTGTGTGCAGCCTCTCTTGGAGGCTTTCTTTGACGGCTTCAATGCCACTGTCTTTGCCTACGGTCAGACAGGCTCTGGGAAGACGTACACCATGGGAGAGGCCAGTGTGGGTGAGTGACTGTGCTGGTGGCCCTATGCCCAGTTTGAAGGGCTTCCATGTCTTCATGAACTTCTGACCCTGTTCTCTCTGTTTGGAGGTGAAGATACTCGGGGAGGGAATGTAAATTTTCCAGACAGAGATCTGCAGCCCGAGGTGGGGCCAGGCATATCAGTGGGCTGAATAAGAGGGGTTTTTGGAGGTGGGTGGATTTCTCAGAACAAGGGGAAATGTGGCCATGCAGCCTGGTTCTGGGGACCTCCACAGAGGCAGGACAAGGAAAGTCAGCATGTCTCTGGAGGCTGTCAGGATGGCTGCTGAGGGTCAGGAATCTGTGTTCAGTCCTGGAAGACAGGAGTTTGTTTGCTGCACAAAAGATTGCAGGCTGGTTCAGTGAGGCTCTGGAGCAGCGTTTTGAGAAAATTCCTTTGGGCCAATTTGTCCCCTTTTGAAAAATATGAACTGTTTTCTCTTAGGTTACTGTCTTAGTGCCTTTGGGCTGCCATAACAATATCACAGTCTGGGTGGCTTATAAACAGAACTTTATTTCTCATAGTTCTGGTGGCTGGGATGTCTCAAGATCAAAGTGCTGACAGAACTAAGGGCAGGGTTCCTCATGACAGCCTCCTCTAACTTTCATGGTAAAGGAGAGAAGGCTCTTTCCAGTCTCTCTCTCTTGCTCTTTTTTTTTTTTTTTCTTTTAAGGGCAGAGTGCATTCATGAGGACTCTGTCCCATGACCTAGTCACCTCACAAAGGCTCTTCTTCCTAAGGCTAAGGATCTCAACACATGAATTTTGGGGAGACAAACATTAGGAACATGCCTGTTACAAAAGCATACTTATTTGCTCTGGAAAAATGCAGAAATACACTTGCACAAATTAACTTACTTGATAACTGCCCTTCAGAAATCATTCACCCTGAGAGCATGCCAGGGCTCTGTGAAAATTATTATAGTTTTTTAAAAAACTGATTATTTTATACCCATTCTTTTGTATCCTGTTTTATTTTCTTACTAATATATCACAGGGATGGAGGTGTAGCTGTGATAACAGTGTGTGCTTAGCATGCTCAAAGCCATGATTTATCCCTAGCCCTGCAAAAACCAACCAACCAACCAAGACTAAATCTATATCCATATGGATACCTATGTATCATGAACATTTCTCTGTATCATTAAATATTCTTCAATCTTTTCTTTTTCTTTTTATTGTATTTATTTATTTAGAGCTGGGGATTGAACCCAGGAGTTACACCCAAGGCCTTTTAATTTTTTATTTTGAGAGACAGTCTCACTAAGTTGTTGAGGCTGGCCTCAAACGTGCAATCCTCCTGCCTCAGCCTCCTGAGTTGTTTGGATTATAGGCATGTGTTATTGCACCTGATTGTTTTTTAAATATGATTGCCAGGTATTCTATTATGAATATAGTTTATTTAACCAGATCTCCTATTGAACCCTAGGATGAACACTCCAATAGGAGTTCCTTTAGTAAAACTAGCATGGGCTATGGTAATGAATTCCCTGTCCTGGGAAGTAATCAAGTCAAGAATATGTGCTAATCTGTCAGGGAGATGTAGTGAAGAGGATGCTTACATCATAAAAGGGATCAACTAAACCATGAAAGGTTGCTTCCAACTTGTAAATTCTATAATTCTGCTTGATTACCCTGGAACATGGCCTAGCTTATGCTGCCCCTCCTATCTGGCCTCTGCCACTGCCTTCTCCATGCTGCAGCCCCATCTTCCAGCTGCTGGCAGGGATCTAGGGGCCTTGGGCCATGTCCAGTTGCAGGTATGGTGGTTAAGAGGTACTGCGGTGTCTTCCCAGCCTCTCTGCATGAGGATGAACAGGGTGTCATCCCGAGGGCCATGGCTGAGGCCTTTAAACTGATTGATGAGAATGACCTGCTGGACTGTCTAGTCCACGTGTCCTACCTGGAAGTGTACAAGGAGGAGTTCCGAGATCTGCTGGAGGTGGGCACTGCCAGCCGTGACATCCAGCTTCGGGAAGATGATCGGGGGAACGTTGGTGAGGAATACTTGGGTCCTCCATTGACTGGCAGTGGGGCACAGAACATGGGGAGGCTTCACTTGCTCTGGGGGTGCGGCTCATCTGTCTGGGAGGGGCACCTCCTTAAAGGACACCCAAGACCCTGATAGATTTGCTTTAGTTTGACCTGCCTCCAATAAGGTCAGCATATGAGAGGCATTAATGTAGGCATGCGGGAAGCTGGAGTGCACCCCAGAGTAGAACAGGATGGGCAGCACCTGCGGGCATGGGGGTGGGGGCGTGGGTCAGGAAGATCAGCCTCTGAGTGACTCCTTGACTGGTCAGCCCTAGGCTGCTTCTGCACCTGGGCTCACAGTCTTTTGTACCCACAGTGCTGTGTGGGGTGAAGGAGGTGGACGTGGAGGGCCTGGACGAGGTGCTGAGCCTCCTGGAGATGGGCAACGCAGCGCGCCACACGGGGGCCACGCACCTTAATCGCCTCTCCAGCCGCTCACACACTGTCTTCACCGTGACCCTGGAGCAGCGGGGGCGTGCCCCCAGCCGCCTGCCCCGACCTGCAGCGGGCCAGCTGCTCATCTCCAAGTTCCACTTTGTGGATCTGGCGGGCTCAGAGAGGGTTCTCAAGACAGGCAGCACAGGCGAGCGGCTCAAGGAGAGCATTCAGATCAACAGCAGCCTGCTGGCGCTGGGCAATGTCATCAGCGCCTTGGGGGACCCCCAGCGCCGAGGCAGCCACATTCCCTACCGCGACTCCAAGATCACCCGGTGAGCTGGCCCATCAATCTAGCCTGGGGTAGGGGTGTTGAACCACCGATAGGAATGGGTTTCCTTGACTTCTGGGGCGCACTCACGCACAGTCGGAGGGTTCTCTTCACCCGAGCCACGCCCAGGAGTGGCTTGTAGGTCCAGCTTGCGGGCTCTGAGCAATAGGACCTGACCCTCACCGTCGCGCCCCCAGGATCCTCAAAGACTCGCTGGGCGGGAACGCCAAGACAGTGATGATCGCCTGCATCAGCCCCTCCTCCTCCGACTTCGACGAAACCCTTAACACCCTCAATTATGCCAGTCGCGCCCAGAACATCCGCAACCGCGCTACGGTCAACTGGCGGCCCGAGGTCGAGCGGGCACCCGAGGAGGCGGCGGCGGGTGCGCGGGGGCCACCGCGGCACCGCTCGGAGACGCGCATCATCCACCGCGGCCGGCGTGCCGCGGGCCCAGCAGCTTGCTCGGCCGCGGCCGCCGCCCGCCTGGGCGCAGAGTGCGCTCGCTACCGGGCGCGCACTAACGCCGCCTATAGCCTCTTGCGCGAGCTGCAGGCTGACCCGGGTCTGCCTGGCGCCGCCGCCCGCAAGGTGCGCGACTGGCTGTGTGCTGTGGAAGACGAGCGCAGCGCCCTAAGCTCCTCCTCTGGACCTGATAGCGGCATCGAGAGCGCCTCGGCAGAGGATCGGGCGGCGCAGAGGCCCGGCGGGCAAAAGGTGGCAGAGGGCCAGTTGTGATCTGGGAGGGCTTCGGGGAGGAAGAAGGCCTTTTGACAGCCAGTTGTGCCCCTTTCTCCTGTTAGCAGTGCACGTTCAGGATTCAGTCACTTCTGTTGACCACGATTACTTTCTCAACTTTGCAGAGCCTCTGGGTCCCTCCATCTGTAAAATAGGGATGAGCTTGGTACTATGTGCTGGGATGTTGTAGAGACTGAATGTTTACCAAGTGCCTAGCTTGCTGGCCAGGTCTAAGTTGTTTCTGATATTAACAAAAATATGATTAACAATTACAGGAGATGACCCAATTGTTTGCAGGGGGACCCTCAGGCCAGGTGGGATCTGGGGTGCCTGCCCCACCAGTTGGTCTAGGTCCCCTACTGCACTACAGGCAGAAGTTGGAACAGAGTGGGAAGTAGTGGTGAGGAACCAGAGCAGAGAAAGAGCCAGGGTACCAACTTCTTGCCAGCGTCAGCTCCTAAAACCTTCCCCATCCCCTGCTGCTCCACAGGAAGATGAGGGGGCACAGCAGCTACTAAACCTGCAGAACCAGGTGGCACGGTTGGAGGAGGAGAACCGGGACTTTCTAGCTGCACTGGAGGACGCCATGGAACAGTACAAACTTCAGGTGGGGCCAAGCCCTTCCACAGTGCGAGAGGGGAGGAGAGGATGTCTGAGCAGAATTTCCCAGGATGCAAAGGGGTTAAGCTAGAGTAGGGAACTGGGGAGCAGGAGCTTGGGGACAGTGTAGTCTGCCTTGAGTTCAAGTGTGTGTGTGTGGGAACAGAAGTGTGGGTGGGTGTTGGAACAGCCAAGCAGAGCACCTTTGCTGGATCTTGTGAGCTTGGAAGGGCAGCAGGATACCCCTTAGAGCCTCACTCGGTCAGCATTGGGTCTGGCACCCTCTGGTGGCAGAGGTTGGAGGTGGCGAACTGGCATGGTGTGGATGTGGAGATGGGACAGGGCCGGCCTAGAGTTTGAGTCTCAGGTGAGATGGGAAGGGACCAAGGGGTGGTCAGGGGTATTTGGACTTCTTCAGTTTTATTAGGGGGTGGGGGGAAGTGTCCTGCACTTCTTCAGTTTCCTGCACTTCTGACTGTCAGTGCCTGGTGTCCACACCTGTCAGCCCCTGAACCTTGTCTTGCAGAGTGACCGGCTGCGTGAGCAGCAGGAGGAGATGGTGGAGCTGCGACTGCAGCTGGAGCTGGTGCGGCCTGGCTGGGGGGCTCCAGGGCTCCTGCAGGGCCTGCCTCCTGGATCCTTTGTTCCTCGGCCTCACACAGCTCCTCTGGGGGGTGCACATATGCATGCGCTGAGCTTGGTGCCACCTACCTGCCTCCCTGGAGATGAAGCAGGCCTTGAGCATTGGGGCGAGGTGAGGAGGTGCTGAAGCTGATGTCTGCTGGAGCCCATTGACTGGCTAGGCAGAGGAAGGGTGATGCTAGGGCAGATGTCCCTCACCCGTGTTTCCATGGGACCAGTTGTGAGATGTAAGGTGTCTCTTTCAGCTGTCCCTAAAGGAAGGGCCAAGATTTGGGTGGCTGTGTGGGAGTTCTCAGAAGGGTCCAGTGTTAGTGGGCATCTCTGGGGGTATCTTGAGATTGCCTGAGTGAGGAGGTTCTGGCTTCTGGAACCAGATGGGAAGCTTGTACATCCCTGGAAATGGAGAGGTCATGGCTTTGAGGCCACCCCATCTGTCTTTGGATGGTTCTGTTTGCAAGTTCACTCTTCCATGAGCCCTAATCTGTCTCCCTGAGTCTTGGTCTCCTGCTTCTAGTTCTGCTACTTGGGGCCTTTTGGACAAAATCTACGCCCACTCTGCCTTAAACCTCTAGGGCATCTCAGCTCTAAAGTTCTGAGAAGACTTGGGTTGGGTAGAAATCTGTTTATATGCACCACTCTGGGAGGGCGTTGCTAGCGAGATAGGATTTGTATAGATGGCCTGCCTGTGAGATGGAAAGAGCAGGTTAGGTGCCAGGGGAGCTGAAGATGAGGACGGAGGTGCTGGTGCCTCGGCTTGAGGTTGGGAAAGTTTCCCAGTGGAGTTGCTTGAGCTAGGTCTTGCAGGGCACTCTGCAGGAACAGGCTTGGGGTGGGAAACTGCTCATAGAAGATGCCTTGCACATATTCCTGTTCTGAAACCCTGACACCCCCAACTCCCAGCAGGTGACAAATGGCAAGGAGGCTGGAACTGAGTTGTCCACCGAGATGGACAGATTGGGAAGTGGCTCTTCAGCTACATCAGAGGAAGAAGAGGAGGAGGAGGAGGAGCCACCCAGGCAGACCTTGCACCTGCGCAGGTGAGTGGGACTCAGTGCCTAACCTGAGAAGGACAGTTAGGGGCAGAAGCAGGCTGGCAGAGGATCCAGGGAGACTTCTTGGGTCCCAGGTGCTCTGGCCTACATGGCCCATGCCAGCCCTTGGGAGAGACCATATCAGGGGCTGTGGGCTCTGGACTATAAGGTTTCACTGGGTTGGGTGTGATGTGAGGTGGGCAGAGGCCTCCTGTTTCTCAGCCCCCATGACAGCCTTTGGTGCCCTCAGCTGCCTGGGAGCTCTGCCCCTGGCCTCTGAATCTTGGGGTCACATTGACTCTGGGGGCTTGAGGGCCCACAGGCCTCTCTCTTCCTCCAGGCCTGAGAGGGGCTAGGCTGGGGTGGGGGCTTGCAGAGGAATAGGGACTTCTACTTCTGCCATCCAGAAATGGAATCAGCAACTGGAGCCAGAGGGTGGGGTCCCACCCAGGAAGCCCGCCAGACCGGAAGGGCCCAGAGCTTCACCTAGGAGAGCTGGATGCTGCCATCCCAGGGCCCAGAGGTAAGCCGGTGGAGTGCAGAGGGGGTCCCATCCCTTTTTCCCTCCTCCCTAGTCCTGGGTGGGCTATCCTGGGACAGTCCACACACCATCCCTGGGAGTCCTCTCCTCTACTCTTCTGCCTCCCCCACTCAGTCTGGGTAATGGCCTTGATAGTCTGTCTGTTACAGCAGTTGGTGGGAGCAAGGCGCCAGTTCAGACCCGCCAGGCCCTTGCTGCTATGGCCTCTGAATGGCGTCTGGCCCAGGCTCAGCAGAAGATCCGGGAGCTGGCCATCAACATTCGCATGAAGGAGGAGCTCATAGGCGAGCTGGTCCGCACAGGTGAGGGGTGAGCATTGGGGTGGGCCTCCCCCACCTGAAGGTCCTTTCCTATCTATCATTGCTCCTGTACTGTTTTTGAGAAGGTTCAAAAGTGAGTTGGTTAGGAGCAAGGGCCAGCTGACCTCAGCTTGAAACCCAGCTCAGCCACTACTAGCTGTGTGACCTGGAGCAAATAGCACAACCCTTCTGTGCCTCAGTTTTCTCATCTCTACCTACTTCACAGGGTGGTTGTAAGAGTGAAATGAGTTACTTCAGGTAAAGTGCTTAGACTAGCTCTTAGTAGCCAGGCTGGGGTGGTGCACACGTGTAATCCCAGTGACTCCTCAGGAGACTGAAGCAGGAGGATTCCAAGTTCAAGGCCAGTCTTAGCAACTTAGTGAGACCCTGTTTCAAAATAAAAAATAAAAAGGGCTGGTGAGGTAACTCAGTGGGAAAGCACTCCTGTGTTCAATCGCTGGTACTGCCAGAAACAAATAAAAAAATAGCTCTCAGTAAGCAGAATTTAGTATTATTTATCAAATGCCTGTTATGTTTTAGGCATTCTGCTGGTCACAGAATATCTTGGTCCTGGGGAGTCACACTGTGAGTGTGACTGAGGACCAAGTGTGCCACATCTACTACTGATAATATGAGCAAAGGAGCTGGGGACAATTTTAGGTGTTGACCATTTGAGCCTTTTTATGTTAATGGTTATGAATTTACTTATTACAGAGTTCAGTTTGCAAAGTTCCAAATGTATAAGAAGAAAGACTAATACAACGAATCCCTTTGTCTAGTTGTAGCAGTTACTGAGATTTTCCCACATTTGTTTCCTCTTTCCCTTTTTTCTTTGCTGGTGTGTGTGTGTGGAGTGGGGAGATTGCAACTGGGGATTGAACCCAGGGGTGCCTTACCACTGAGCTACATCTCCAGCTCTTTTTTTTTTTTTAAAAGAGAGAAAGAGGGAGGGAGGGAGGGAGAGAGAGAGAGTGAATCAATTTTATTTAGTTTTTCATGTGACTTTTGTTGCTCTAACACTTCATTGTGGACATGGTGCTTAGCTTTGAACCTCCATCCTCACGCATGCCAGGCAAGCGCCATAACTGCAGAGCCACCATCCCAGCCCCAGATCTTTTCATTTTTTATTTTGAGACAAGGTCTTGCTAAGTTGCTGCGGCTGGCCTTGAACTTGCAATCCTTCTCTCAGCTTCCCTAGTAGCTGGATCATAGGTGGCTTTTGCTGGTATATTTTGAAGCAAACCCTAGACTCAGTGTCCTTTCACTCTATACCTTCCAGTGTATCTCTTGAAAAATTTGGACATTATTTTACCTGACTTACTGCTATTAGCACAGCTAACAAAACTCATGTTCTGTTCTTTCTTCCTGCAATGCTGGGACTCAAACTCAGGGCCTTGTGCACTCTGTCACTAAAATCTCGTGTCCTCTTAATGCCCAGAGCATAAGCACATTCCCTCAATTATTTAATGCTGTCTTTACAGGTGGTTTCTTGAATCAGATCGTAAACCTGATCCGCAGACACACATTATATTTGCTTTTTAGGTCTCTGAAGTGTCCCTTCTGTCACCTCTTCACAGTCATTTTATAGAATATGCCAGACCCCAAATGTCAATGGTTTGTCTATTTGCTTCTTTATGGTGTCATTTTAACTTGTTCCTGTATCCTCTGTATTTCTTGCAAATGGAAGCTGATTCTAGAGGCTTATTTAAATATATTTAGATTCAAGTTATGCATGTATTTTGGCACATATTAGGTAAAAATAAAACTAGGTAACTTGTAATTGCCTTGGGTCAGTGCTGTGGATGAGGCTGGTTTAAAAAGTGAGTTGATTTAAAGAAAAACGTCGGGGTGGAGCGGTGGCTCTGCGGTTACGGCGCTTGCCTGGCATGTGCAAGTACACGGGTTCAAACCCCAGCATGCACATACACAGCTAAGTGTCAGAGCAACAAAAGCCATGTGAAAAACTCAATTAAAAAAATTGATTCTTTCTGTCTCTCTCTCACTGTCCTTCTCTCTTAAAAAAAAAAAAGAAAGAAAGAAAAGGAAAAAAGTCCCACAGTTCTAGTGGGACAAAGGCTTGGTACAACCATGCAGGTGTTGGTGGCTAACGGCCTGGAAATCCTCCCTGGGGTGGGGGTGGAGGGGACCAGGTTGCCCTCTTTGGGGGAGGCGTCACCTGTGCTGATGCGGCCCCACTCCCTTCCAGGAAAGGCGGCCCAAGCCCTGAACCGCCAGCATAGCCAGCGAATCCGGGAGCTGGAGCAGGAGGCAGAGCGGGTGCGGGCGGAGCTGAGCGAAGGCCAGAAGCAGCTTCGGGAGCTGGAGAGCAAGGAGCCCCGGGATGCTGGCGAGCGGTCTCGGCTCCAGGAGTTCCGCAAGAGGGTCGCAGCGGCCCAGAGTCAGGTGCAGGTCAGTGTTGGGGCCTTAGGGGGTGGAGGATGGTGGCAGCTGTGACCTCCCACGAGGGGGTCCCTTGGACTAGAATAGGTGATTCCAGGGTCCAAGCCCACTGTGGAACCTGTGCATGCTCCGAACCCCATGCACGGGCCCCTGACTGCGGGTGCCATCTCCCTTCTGGTCCCCCAGGGTGGGGCTGCTATCGTATCGAAGCTGAGGTTGGCTTAGTTTTCCACAACAGAGGCAGAGAGGCAGGTCCTGCCTGCAGACCAAGTAGGAGAGCAAGAGACGGTGAGGGGTGGGCATCCAAAGAAAAACTACCCCTGTCTAGCTACCTGTCCCCTCCCAGCACTCTACTTGTCCCTCCATGCCATCCTCCCTCTCTGTCTGCCTGTCAGTTCATGTATCCCTCTTACCCATCATCTGCCTGGCTTTCATCAGCTCCTTGATCCACTGGCCATTTATCCACATATGCATGCTCCCTCCCGTTCCCTTTTATCAATCCATGCATATCCATCTGTATTAGCATGCTACAGTAGCCTGACAGTATTTACAGACTAGTTACTGTAAACAACACAAGTTCGTGTGTGTGTGTGTGTGTGTGTGTGTGTGTGTGTGTTATGGGGGAGTTGAACCTAGCAGTGCTGTACCTTTGAGCTACTTCTCCAGTCCTTTTAATTTTATTTTGAAATAGGGTCTTGCTAAGTTGTCCGTGTGGTCCCAAGCTTATGATCCTCTTGCCTCCCAGGTAGCTGAGGTGTGCACCACCAAACCCAGCTCAGAATTTTGATTTCTTCCTGTTTTGGAAGCTAGAAATCCAAGATCAAGGTGTCCACGGGTCTGGCTGCTGCTGTGGCCTCGTTTCTTGGTTTGCAGATGGCCACCTTCTCCTTGTGTTTCCCTGACTCTCCTTTGTGCATCCACCTCTTCTTATAAAGACACCAATCATATTGGGTTAGGGTCCCACCCTTATGACCTCATTTATTCTTTAAAATTTCTATCATCTCCAAATATAGTCACATTGTGAGCTATGGATGCTTGGACTTCCACATAAGAATATTGGGGATCACAATTCACCCCATAATACCGTCCATCCTAGTTTTTACCTTCACATGACCCACTCACCTATCAGTCCACCCACCCTTCCATTCATTTCTTTATTTCTCAGTTTAGGAGTCCAAAAGCTAATAAAATAGAGTGGTTGAGAATTTGGGCTCTGGACCTAGACTGCTTGGGGTTGAATCCCAGCTCTGCCACTTACTAGCTGTGTGTTCTTGATCAAGTTCCCTAACCTCTCTGTGCTCCAGTTTCCTGATCTGTAAACTAGGGAAAATAAGAATCATACATTTTCATGGGCTTGTTAGAATCATTCAGTACAGAGAGAGCCCTTATATAGTACCTGGTACACAGAAAATGTCACACTACTGTTCTGTTGTTATTATTAGTCTGTCATCTACCATCCTTCTTCCCTTTCTGTACATCCATCTATTCATCAGCACTGCCACCCTCAGTGAGTGCCAGGTACTATGCTGGGCATGTGCTAGCCCCAGGACATGGCCCAGTGAAGTCTGTATGGGTCCCAGGCATTAAAGGAGAAGAAGCAGGCTACAGAGCGCCTGGTGTCACTGTCAGCCCAGAGCGAGAAGCGGCTGCAGGAGCTGGAGAGGAATGTGCAGCTCATGCGGCGGCAGCAAGGCCAGCTACAGAAGCGGCTTCGCGAGGAGACAGAGCAGAAGCGGCGCCTGGAGACGGAGATGCATAAGCGGCAGCACCGGGTCAAGGTCAGGCTGTGGCCCGCAGATAGTGCCCTGTTTGGATGGAGCAGGAGGCTGCGACAGGCTCTGACCTGCTCCCCGCCACTCACAGCCATGTGACCTTAGAAAGTAGCTCCAAGTGTTTACTCCTCTGAAAATGAGGAGCGTGTAGGCAAGTGAGTGAGGGAGGTGAGCCGTGCAGGTGGCTGGCAGCTCAGGAAGACAGGGGCCTGCATGTGTTTGCTAGGGAACACTTGCAGGGTGGTCTCAGGAGCCGGCCGGCACTCTTGATGGCTTTGGGCATCGTTCAGGGCAGGCTCTGGAAGAACACGGCACTCTGAATGGCCCTCTCCACTGGGCCCCTCCCCACTGGGCTTCCTCCTCCAGGAGCTGGAGCTGAAGCACGAGCAGCAGCAAAAGATCCTGAAGATCAAGACAGAGGAGATCGCGGCCTTCCAGAGGAAGCGGCGCAGTGGCAGCAACGGTTCTGTGGTCAGCCTGGAGCAGCAGCAGGTGGGCTGGACTAAGCCTTTGTCCCTGGAGCTCTGCAGCCTGCTGGGCAGCCCTGGCTACTTGCCAGGCTCTCCCCCGAGGTTGGCTGCTGGGGTTGCCATCTCCCTGTCAGAACTCAGGGGCCACCCTCCAGTCCAAGATGGGAACTGAGGTCCCTCTTCGCCTCCCCTCTCCCTCAGAAGATTGAGGAGCAGAAGAAGTGGCTGGACCAGGAGATGGAGAAGGTGCTGCAGCAGCGGCGCGCGCTGGAGGAGCTGGGGGAGGAGCTGCACAAGCGGGAGGTCATCCTTGCTAAGAAGGAGGCCCTGATGCAGGAGAAGACAGGGCTGGAGAGCAAGCGCCTGCGGTCCAGCCAGGTGAGGCCCTAATGGAGGAGGGTTAGCCAGGTGAGGGCCCTCCAGGTAATAACCCTGCCAAGTGCATTTCTGCCAGGTGCTCTGCCCATCAGTAAGGTCTGGTCAGGTGAGTGGCTTCTAGTTGATGTCCCTGCCATGTAAGATCTAAGTAGGTGAGGTTTTAGGTGATGTCTTTGCAGACAAATTCCAGAGAGATGAAGCTCTGTCCTATGGATTTTCAAGAATTCTAGGGCTTGAGGATATTTATGACTCAGGTACTGATGTATGGGACATGAGCATTCATCCCACAATCCATTTCACCTCATTAACTACCTGTTTGGGTCCTGTGCAGGCAGAATAGGAGGAGCAGGTGTAGGAAGTAGTAGGGTTAACTAAAAAGAGGCTCCACAAACTTTTAGAGACAATTAGCAATCCAGGTCCACCTGGCTTCATTACGTTATCTTTTAGAGGGAGAGGGAATCAGTTTTATTTATTTTTTCACCTGGCCTTTGTTTTGCTGACACTAAGTTGTGTATGTGGTGCTGGGGTTCAAACCTGGGTCCTCATACATGCCAGTCAAATGCTCTGATTGCTGAGCCACTGCTCCAGCCTCAATGCCATCTTGAACTTAGCTTCTGAGCTGGTTTCCTTTTGTCAAATGGGATCAGAATGTAGCCATGAGGATTAAAGGGAATATGTCAAATCTAAAGCCTGTTCCAACCCAGGTGCTTGGGCCAGATTCCAAAAGGCTGCAGATGCACAGAGGCCAGGAACACTGTCCCTGTCATAGAGAGCTGACCTCCAGTAGGTGCAGGGTGTTACTGGATGATGTGGAACTTCTGTTGGCCATTAATGCCTTTACTTCCTCTGTTATCAGCCTCCTGAAGGGCCTTTGGCATTTGGTCACTAATTTCTCATAGCTCCCTTACACACAGTCCAGTCAACTCGCTGAGGTCACTCCCCCAACCCTATGTTATCCCCTCTTGCCTTTAGGGCCTCTTCCATCGCTTGTCTGTATCCTCCTGGCCATGTCTGGGGGGCCCAGCACAGATGCTCTAGACCCTTGGGCCCCCAGTCCCTAAGTTTCTGTCAGGCCTTCTGGTCAGCAAATATCTGGACTATGGGTTTCTTGAGAGAAGGACCCACAACCCTCTTAGCTATAGAAAGGCTGGGTCCTTTCTGTCCCCATCATGAGGATGGTGCTTGTTCCTTCCCTAATCTCTGGTGGTGCTCCCCCCAGGCCCTGAATGAGGACATTGTGCGAGTGTCAAGCCGGCTGGAACACCTGGAGAAGGAGTTGTCCGAGAAGAGCGGGCAGCTGCGACACGGCAGTGCCCAGAACCAGCAGCAGATCCGTGGGGAAATTGACACCTTGCGCCAGGAGAAGGACTCCCTGCTGAAGCAGCGCCTGGAGATCGACAGCAAGCTGAGGCAGGGCAGCCTGCTGTCCCCTGAGGTACATCCTGAAGGTGGCTTCCCAGCTCGGCTGCTCCAGCGTGGCCTCCCCCCTCAGCACGCTCCTGGCTCCCTGGGTGCTGGCCCTACTGTTGTGGGTGCAGGCTTCCTGCGTGTATTAGGCCCTGCACAGGAGGGCAGGGCTGAGAGGGCTGCTCCCAGTCTGCGCTGCATCTGACCAGATGCTCACAGGACTTCACTCTGTCTGAGAAGCTGTCAGGAGCTTGCTTAACGTGCCTCGTGGCCCATGTGTGCGTGCTTCTCCCAAGTAGAAAGGAAGACTGTGCCGCACCGACTTACCCAGCAGAGCTCAGGTGGCTCTGTGGCAGTCCAAGCTCTGCCTTCCCTTCAGTGTGGGGTGCGGGAGCTCCCGAGTGTGGTTCACTCAAGAGGGTGTGCACCTGGGAGAGCCTCCTCTTAGCAGTGGCCGTCCTTACTTTTTTGGGGTATGACCAAAGTGTCCCTGTTGCTGCCATGGTGAGCAGGATTGCTTTTATGTTGAAGTGCTCAAGACATTCTCATGTTGAGGGGACACTGAAGACTCTCCATTGTGGCTATGTTTTGGCTACTGCTTGCCTGCTCAGGACTTTGTTGTTCAGGAAACCGAGTACTTCCCGCCATGTGTGTCCCTGTCCCCCAGGAGGAGCGGACACTCTTCCAGTTGGATGAAGCCATCGAAGCCCTGGATGCTGCCATTGAGTACAAGAATGAGGCCATCACATGCCGCCAGCGGGTGCTGCGGGCCTCAGCCTCTTTGCTGTCCCAGTGCGAGATGAATCTTATGGCCAAGCTCAGCTACCTGTCATCCTCAGAGACCAGAGCCCTGCTCTGCAAGTATTTTGACAAGGTGGGTCCCTAGCCACGAGTCCCCTGCCTCCATCTCCTACAGCTTGTGTGGCAGAGATGTCTGCTTGGCAGCTCCAATGAATACCCCACTTCTTTCTGAATGGGACACAAGATCAGGACCACCTCCAGGCTCCAGGCCTCCCACTCTCCCACTTTGGAATCCTGCCTTCCTTCACGTGGCTAAGACCCAGCCTCCTTCCCCATTTCTGGTCTGATTGCCACCTTCAGCGTGGCCCTTCCCTTGACCATGGGTCTCAAGAGGAGATCCCTAGGGCAGGTAGAGAGATATTTTTAGTTGTCATAGTGGAGGGGATGGAGGCCAGGGATAGCACTAAACATCCTACAGCACATAGGCCAGGCCCTGCTAACCACGAATCGTCCAGCCCCAAACATGGATAGTGCAGGGAAGTCCTGACCTACGTGCATTTCCACAGCTGAGGCTCTGCATAGTAACATGACTGGGAAAGGCTTTGAAACAGGATGACAAGTTCCATCTTGAGAAGCAGCTCTGGTCATTTGGAACCACTGTCTGGAACAGTTGAGAAGGCATCTGAAGTTACTTGATTGGGCTGGTGTTTTAGTTAATTTTTTTGCTGCTATGATCAAAAGACCTGAGAAGAACAATGTAGAGGAGGAGAGATTTATTTTGGCTCGCAGCTTTGGAGGTTCAGTCCACAACTGACTGACTCCATAGCTCTGGGCCCAGGCTGGGGCAGAACATCTGGTGTAAGGATGTGGCTGAGGAAAGCCGCTCAGGTCATGGCAATCAGGAAGCAGGGAGAGCCCTGCTCACCAAAGACAAAATATAAATGCCGAGGGCATCGCCTGGTGAACTGCTTGCTCCAAATCACACCCTACCTGCCTATAGTTACCACCCAGTTAGTCCACGTCAGTGAACCAATCCACTGATTGGGTCAAGGCTCTCATAATTTAATCATTTCACCTCTGAAAATTCTTGTGTTGTCTCACATATAAACTTTTGGGGGACACCTCATGTCTAAACTATAGTATATCTAAACTCAGTACCTCCTGCCATGGGCCCAGGTTTGCTGGAACTTGCTGCCCCTGGCTGAGGGTTACGTGGGAGAAGGGGCTCTTGGCAGGGCTAAGCCCGGCTGGTCTCGGGACAGGTGGTGACACTGCGGGAGGAGCAGCACCAGCAGCAGATCGCCTTCTCAGAGCTGGAGATGCAGCTGGAGGAGCAGCAGAGGCTGGTGTACTGGCTGGAGGTGGCCCTGGAGCGGCAGCGCTTGGAGATGGACCGCCAGCTGACCCTGCAGCAGAAGGAGCATGAGCAGAAGGTGCAGCTGCTTCTCCAGCAGGGGCGAGGTGAGCAGCCACCGGCCCCAAGGCTGGGAACACTGCTGCCTGCCTGCAGCCCCTCACCCCTCTTTTCTGCCTTTCCACACTAGACCACTTTGGCGAAGGGGTCGCAGACAGCAAGAGGCAATATGAGGCCCGGATCCAAGCTCTGGAGAAGGAACTGAGCCGCCACATGTGGATAAACCAGGAGCTGAAACAGAAGCTCAGTGGGGGCAATGCCGTGGGCCAGAGCAGGGGTGACTGTCCTTCCCCCCGCCCCCTGTTTGGGTCTGCCCTGCTGTGACATCAGGCACATTCCTTTGTCTGGGGAACACTTAAAACCACCCTCACTTGTGTTTTTTTAGTGGTGCCTTTCTCAAGTTTTATTGTGCTGTGGTGTTGGGAAGCTAGACTCCAGGAGGGTGTTGCCGCCTCAGTTTCTGACAAGTGCGTGTGTTCTCTCTGACAGGTGGTGAGAGGAAGAGTCTCTGCCTGGAGAACAGACCAGGTCCTGGAAGTGAAGATGGGCTCCACGCAGTAGTGCCTGAGCTTCTCTGGCAGTCCTCCCTCCCCGAGGGGGTCCCCCGTACCCGGGAGGAGCCAAGGGACTTGGTCCATGCCCCGCTACCCCTGACGTGGAAGCGCTCAAGCCTGTGCAGCGAGGAGCAGGCCTCCCCTGAAGAGCTGAGGCCGAGGGAGGCACCTGAGCCCCTGGTCGGGCGGGTGCTAACTATGGGTGAAGTGGGCCTGCCCTGGAACTTTGTACCTTTGTCCAAGCCCCGGAGGGAGCCACGAAGAGCCAGCCCAGGGATGATCGATGTCCGGAAAAACCCCTTATAGGCCTTTGGGGCAGACCCTGCCTCAGAGAGACTCCCATCCTGCGAACGGTGCATTTGCCTGTAGTTTGTGTCTGTGAAGGCCAGCCCTTACCTCGCCACATAAATCCAGGCCCTCATCTTCAATTGGAGTTAACAGATTTGGGCCATAGCCCAAAAGAACTAGTCTTTTTCCTTTTTTTCTGGGGTGCTGGAGATCAAATCCAGGACCTTGCACAAGCTAAACATGTACTGCACCCCACCTAGTTTTTAAAACTATGTAAATTCCTACCCCCACTTCCTTTAAACTGCAGTACTCGATTGCCACCTGTTGGTTTGCTCAATTCTGGCTTCAAGCGTAAGCCTGCGTGCCCATAGTTCTGGATTTCAGCCACGGCTTGTCACAAAATGGTCAGTGGCTACAGTGTTGTAGTTTAAATAGTTTTGTGTAGATGGAGGAACTGGGAAACTTAATATGTTTTTAGAATTTTTAACAAATTCATAATAAACAATTTCTTGTTATGGTTTGGATCTTAAATGTCTCCCACATGCTCCTGTGTTGAAGGCTTGGTCCCCAGCTGATGGCGCTGTTGGGAGGTGGTGGAACCTTTAGGTGGGGCCTGGTGGAGGAAAGCTGGTCTTTGGGGGACATGTCCTTGAAGGGAATAGTGGGACGTTGGCCCTTTCTTTCTACTTCTCGGCTGCCGCGTGAGCAGCTTGTTCACCACGTGCTCTCCGCCGATGATCTGCCTCACCACAAGGCCTCCCAACAATGCAACAAAGATCATGGGCTGAAGCCTCTGAAACTATGAGCCCAAAATAACCTTTTCCTCCTTTTGTTTATCCCAAGTATTTGTCCCAGTGATAGAAAGCAAACACAGAAAATTAGTACCTAGAAGTGGGGTGGTTGTTACTGAATCTGAAGATTCTTTTCCTACTCAACACCATTCACAAATAAATAGTTCCAAGAGCAGGCAGGAAATTTTATTCAATGGCCAATGAATGGAGAAGGGGAAGTTGGGCTTCTACAGGCACCTTCTCCCCAAGGAGATCTGGGATCTGGGGTTTGACCAGGACTGGCTTACGTGGAGGTGTGGTATGTATGTTGTTATCAGAGCTTGTCATGGGAAGGGGAGGTTTCCAGGAACCAGGGTACCATCTCTTTCTATTCCCTTAGTTTGGTCATGGTTGTGTCTGGCAAGGCTATGGTGAGTGTTCATCATTATACTGATATTAGCACGAGTCCAAGGTTATCTGCAGTGTCAACATGACATCTGGACCAGATCGAGCTGGTCTGAAACCCCTCCCGCTGGGAATATGTATTAATTAGGTGGTCAGCAGCTCAGGCCATGTGGTTATCAGCATCCAGGCTTTAACTTTTGCAAGCAAGTACCATCAGACTGAAAGGATATCAGACTATCAATAACTTTGGGGTTGAGTCTGGTGAAAGTTGCTATGACTGACTATACCTGATGATGTGGTTTAGAAGCATTTGGAGCTGGTTTTCAGGAGGAGTTTGGCAAAGTTTGGAGATCCAGACTGAAGAATGTTTACAATGTTGGCAATTCTGGTAGGAGCTCTAGAAGGCCAGGATGCTGACAGGAATGCAGACAGTAAAGGCTGTGCTCATGAGATTTCAAATGGAAATGAGAACTTTATTAGGAATTGGACTAGATATCATTTGTATTGCATTCCAAAAAAGAACTTGGCTACATTTTGTTCATGCCCTGAGACTCTGTGGCATGAGTTTGAAGATGGTGGAATGGTTGGCTTATGCCCGTAATTCCAGCAACTCAGGAGGCTGAGGCAGGAGGATTACAAGTTCAAGGCCAGTCTTGGAAACTTAGCAAAAATCTCAGCACCTTGCAAGATCCTGTCTCAGAATAAAAAATATAAAGGGTGGGGAGATTCAAGATGGCAGATCAGAGGAAGGCTGCATTTCTAGTTGGTCCATGGCTCAGGATTTAAGCAGTAGGAGTACTGCTTCTCAACAAGGTGGATGAAAGAGTGAATTAATTGAAATTTAATATCAGGCAGAGCCTCTTGAAACCTCAGAAATTTGGGTACATTGAACAAAGATCAAGAAAGAGTAATTTGGGGGCTGGAGTGCTGGCTCAGTGATTATGGCACTTGCCTGGCATGTGTGAGGATGCAGGTTCAAATCCCAGCACCACATGTACAACAAAGTGTTGGAGCAAGGAAAGCCACAAGAAAAACTAAATAGAACTGATTCTCTCTCTCACTGTCCCTCTCTCTTTAAAAAAGAAAATAATTTGCAGCTGAGCCAGTTGTAGCAGTGACAGGGGTGCTGGTTCACTGCAGAGGGGAGAGATAAAATAAATGGCGAGAGAAACACAGCATATAAATTTGAGATGGAAAAACTTGTAATGGGCTGGTGCAGTGGCTCAGCAGTTGGAGTGCTTGCCTGGCATGCGTGAGGATCTGGGTTTAAACCCCAGCACATACACAAATGTCGGGGAAACTAAGGCCAGATGAAAAACTAAACAAAGTTGATTCTTTCTCTCTCTTCCTTTAGAAAAAGAAAAAGAACAAAGAAAAACCTGATCCAGAGGCTGTACAGCAAATGGGTGTTTGAAAAAAAACTCTGGGGCTGGAGCGGTGGCTCAGCGGTTTCGGCGCTTGCCTGGCAGGCACGAGGACCTGGGTTCGAACCCCAGCACCACGTACGCAACTAAACTAAGTGTTGGAGCAATTAAAGCCATGTGAAAAACTAAATAAAGTTGTTTCTCTCTTAAAAAAAAAAAAAAGAACTCTGTTTTTCAACCAGCAGGCAGAGAGCTGAGACTGAGGAGGCCACGCTACAGCTTACTGCTGTGGGAGCCTGGGAACACACCAAACTTTGCCATATTGTCCCAGCAAGCACCTAATGTGTAACCTAGGTTTACCTAGCAGAATGTGAGTGAAACAAACACAGAGAAGATTGTCCCCAGGAGGATCAAGTCCAAAATAGGAGTGGAGTGCAACTTGATTTCCCTTTGAGTCTAGCAGTTCATGCCAGCAGCTGGAGGGTCAGGAAGCTGAATAGGTGGGCGTGATTACTCAAGGACTAAGTCTAGGAAGGCCATATTTGAGGGCAGCAGAATATGTAAGACACATGGAGGGCTGACTTCCTGGCCCCATGAATAGAATTCTTGGGAGGATCCTGAGATCCAGACTCCTAGCAGAGATCAGCATCTGCCCAACTCTAGGAGTGTGCTGTTCTAATCTCTCCAGAGCAGATACCATCCAATGAAGTCCCTAAGGTCTAATTAGACTTAGACCTAATCCCCAGCCTCTGGAGTCTCCCACCTGCCAATTCTACAGCAGTCCCATCCTGGGAGTGCATTGGTCTGGTATGTCCTTTCAATACTCCAACCAAAGTACTGTCCATTCTGTCCTACCTCGTACTGGTGAGAAGGGAAGTTTAAGGCTGTTTCAACCAGCTTCAGTTTTAGGCCACTCTAACTGGCAGAGGAAGGGGTTAACAATACCCAGCCTTTGTTCTCTCTTGTGCTCTTTTTCAGTACAAAGCCCAAGGGCAGTTGGGCACAGGTGATAATCATCAATCCTCAGCAAGAGTTTTGACCACCTCATTAAATACAGTTCTTTCATTTTTCATTAAGAATCTTTTTTCCATCATCGGGCAGACGTGGTGGCACATGCCTGTAATCCCCGCAACTCAAGAGGCTGAGGCAGAAGGAGCCCAAGTTTCAGGCCAGCCTCAACCACTTAAACCCTAACCAACTTAGTGAGATCCTGTCTCAAAATAAAGAGGGCTTGGGTTGGGGATTTAGCTCAGTGGCAGAGTGCTTGCCTAGTTATGCACAAGGCCCTGGGTTCAAGTTTGGACCTCAGCCCTGAAAAAAAAAAAAGAGGGCTACAGATGTGGCTCAGTGGTAAAGCACCTCTGGGTTCAATTCAAGCCCTCATATTAAAACAAACAAAACTTTTTTTTCTTTTTTTTAGGTGTTCTTACTGTGCTGATTGGTTTGATATGCTTTATCTATATCTACTATATACATATTTCTTTCTTTCAGCATTTTTTTTGGGGTGGGGTAGGGACTGAGCCCAGAATCTCATATATGCTAGGCAAGCACTCTCCCGTCATTTTAAACAATTGTCATTTTTCCTTATCTTTTCGGGTTTAGGGTTTTTAGTTTGTTTACTTCAATTTTCGTTTTTTTGTTTCTCTGTTCTCCAACAACCAATTCTCTTGTTTTCTCTCCCTTTTTAAAAAATGTTTTCCTTTTCTATAGCCATCACTTGCTACATCTCTTCTGCCTTATCTGTTTCTTTATGAACATTCTAAACTTTCTTTTACCTTCCTACCACATTTCATTCTCTTAAATGCATTTTTACCATCTTTTTAGAACTATTTGGTTCTAAAGTCCTGCCTCCACCATTCGTATTGTCTGTTAGCATGATGGTTGATGGCAGGTTGACACCTGCTGTTTGCTGTAGTGCCAAATCTAAATCACAACTGTTTATCGTTCTTGCTGTTGGTGATTGCTGGCCTCACCTTTCCTGTTTTTGTGCTAATAGTGTTGCAGATGTCACACGAGGCACTGGGTCTGTATTTTAATGCCACATATTGCTTGCGTCAGTGGTTGCTATTGTTTGTTTCCCCTTCCCTGTGAGGCATTGGGAATCAATAGGGACACTAAAAGTTCATAGTGTAAAGACTGCTGCTGAGCTAAACTGAGCCCAGAGACAGCATGCCTTCTCCACACACAACCACAAACTTCAACAATACTTTAATACGAAGAAAAGACAAAAACCCTGTTTCAGTTAGCTTTTTTGCTGCTGTGACCAAAAAATCTGACAAGAACAATTTTAGAGGAGGAAGTTTACTGGGGGGCTCACAGTTTCAGAGGTCTCAGTCCACAGAAGTCTGACTCTGTTCCTCGTGGTTAATGTGAGGCAGATCATGGTGGAAGTGCATGGCAGAGGAAAGCAGCTGACATTGGGAAACAGTGTGAGACAGAAAGAGGAGGGGAGCTGTACTTGCCACAAAATATAAATCCCAAAGGCATGCCCCCAATGACCCACCTCCTCCAGCCCTCTCTACCTGCCTACAGTTACCAGTTAGGTAAACTAATCCCTGTCAAGGGATTAATTCACTGGGTGGGTTAAGGCTCTCATAACCTAAACTTTCTTGCATTCTTTCACACATGAGCTTTTGGGAGACCTCACATCTAAACCACAACAAACCCTAAACTAATGACCAGGCCCCAAATAAGGAATGGCTAGGGGAGCTCTCATGTCCCACTCATGGACATCCACTCTTATAGTAAAAAAAAAAAAAAAAAAAATAGTACAAAGGCCGTGGATGCCACACTTATGAAGGGGTCTCAATCTACATCACTCTAGGACACTTTGGCAAGAGAAGGTTGTGCCCTAAAAATGCCCACACATGAGACTGGAAGTGAAATCCATCCCAACAAGAATAAAAGAGGAATGGGAAAAAAATCAAAGTAACACAATGCTTCCTAAAGTTCATATCTCACCAGCAACTGATTCCAAAGATATTGAAGTGGGTGAAATACCAGATAAAGAATTCAAAAGAATGATTATAAAAATGATCAACAGGGGCTGGAGCATTGGCTCAGTGGTTAAAGCGCTTGCCTGGCACGTGTGAGGACCCAAGTTTGAACCCCAGCACCACATACACAACTAAGTGCCAGAGAAACAAAGGCCAGATAAAAAATAAATAAACTAATTATCTCTATAAAAAAATCAACAAATTCCAGGAGAACACAGAATGAATTCAAAGAGAACAACTAAATTTAGGAAGTCAGTAGAGAATATGAATAAAATATTCAATAAGGAGCTAGAGATACTGAAAAAGAACTAAATAGAAACCTTGAAAATGAAAGACAATTAAGTGTTCAGTTGAAAGTCTAATAGAGTTGAGCATGCTGAAGACAATCTCAGAGCTGGAAGACAAAGTAGCCAACTTTAACATTCAGACAGTATTAAAATAAGTAACCATGCCTAGAATATACAAGAACCCTAGGACAGCATTTAAGAGTAATTGAAATTTAGGGGGCTGGAGCAGTGGCTCAGAGGTTGGAGCACTTGCCTGGCATGCAAGAGGACCTGGGTTCAAACCCCAGCACCACATACACAAGTGTTGGAGAAACAAAGACCAGAGGGAAAAATAAATAAAATTCTCTCTTTCTCTCTCTCTCTCCTCACCCCCTCTTAAAAAAAAGGAAAGAAAGAAGGAAATTTAGGAGGTTTGTCAGGGGTGAATGAAGGCTAGTGGCATGGATAACCTCTTTAGGGGAATAATAACAAAAAAATATTCCAAACCTAATGAGATGGACACTCAGATGCAGGATGCATTCAGAACCCCAAATAGATGAGATCAAAAAGCACCTCTCCACGGCACATTATAATTAAGATGCCTAGGGGCTGGAGCGGTGGCTCAGTGATTGCGGCACTTGCCCGGCATGCGCAAGTACAGGGGTTCAAACCCCAGCACCCATGTACACGCGGCTAAGTGTCGGAGCAACGAAAGTCATGTGAAAAACTCGATAAAAGTTCATTCTCTCTGTCTCTCTCTCACTGTCCTTCTCTCTTAAAAAAAATGCCTAATATATAGAACAAGGATAGAATTTTAAAAGTCTCAAGAGGAAATCGTCAGGTCACATTTAGAGTCAAGCCAGTCAGAATTATTTCTGATTTTTCAGCACAAACTTTCAAATCCAGGAGAGCTTGGAACACATCACCATCAATAGTTGTTAAGAACTGCAACAACATGAATGGTGGGGGCAGAAGTTATATAAACCAAATAGACCCAAAAGATGGTAAAAATACAATGGCAGGAAGGTAAAAGCAAGTTTAGAATGTTCAAAATGTAAACAGAGACAAAGCAGAAAATATCCAAGAAAATAACTGTCAACCAAGGTAGACTACTAAGCCAGCATTATTAATACAGTGCACAGAATAAAAAACATGGGGGGGGGGTCCACGGATCTCAAGAAAATTGAAGGGAGATCAATAGAGGAAAGGGACCAATAGAAAGGAGGGAAAGTGTAAATACTAAGAAACGATATTGTCCAAATAATTGTGTGCATGCACAAATATGTAACAAATCCCACTGTTATGCACCACTTTAATGCACCAATAAAAATATTGGCAAAAAAGGGGCTGGAGTGGTGGCTTAGCGGTTGTGGCGCTTGCCTGGCATGCACGAGTGTGCAGGTTCAAACCCCAGCATTGCCTATACAACCAAGTGTGTGAGCAACAAAAACCATATGAAAAACTAAATAAAATTGATTCTTTCTCTCTGTCCCTCTCTCTAAAAATATATATATATAGGGACAAAAAATAAAAAGGGCTAGGAATGTAGCTCAGTGATAAAGCACTCCTGGTTCAATCTCTAGTACCAAAAACAAATGAATAAATAATAAATAAATGTGTGAGATATGATGGAAATTTCAAGATAACACAATCAATGTTCAGTTGTGGCATAGGTTTTGCTGACAGATTTACAGTATCAGGAGCAAAAAGACAGAGCAGAAAGATTTGAAAAACTTCCAGTGTTGTCAGAAAAGGAGCTTGTTTTAAGTTATAGCCAAGAAGAGCTTACTAGATATGTGTGTCATTAAAAAGAAGCTAAGTAGTTTGCACTGGTACAACAGGAAAAATACCTTGAGGGCATCTCAATAATTAGCAAAAGCTCATGTATTGTAGGCTCAAGGGTGTTATAAACTCCTTTCAAAGATTTGTTTTTTTTTGTTTTTTTTTTTTTTTTTTTTTTTTAGAGAGAAGGACAGTGAGAGAGAGAATCAATTTTTATTGAGTTTTTCACATGGCTTTCGTTGCTCTGACACTTAGTTGTGTACGTAGGCTGCTGGGGTTTGAACCCGTGTACTTGCGCATGCCAGGAAAGTGCTGTAACCACCGAGCCACCGCTCCAGCCCCAAAGATTTGTTTTGAGAAGAGAACCTTGAGGCCCTCAACTTGAACAGGTCTACCTAGGGATTGTTCCCTAGAATTCCTTTCCTCCTGTTCAGCTGTCCAAGAACTCAGGCAGCTGCACCTCTGGTTTGAGCTGGCCCATGCACTGCTCTGGCTGCTGGCAGACCCTTTCGTTGTCCATGTTATGCCGATTTTGCAGGCACACAGAATGCAGGAGTTGTGGGATCATGGAGGCTTCCACCAAGATTTCAGAACAAAGTGCTTCAAAAGTCGTCCCTGAGAGGGTGATGCATGAGGCTGAGAGTGAAGCTGAAGCTGTGATGGAGACTCTGGGAAGTAAGGGAAACTGGAAATGTGGAATGCCTCCTGAGGGAAGCGGCAGGTGGCAAGCAAAGCTAGCAAGGCTCCAGCTATGATTGGGACTGCTCCAGCCCGTAGGAGCCTAATGCTGGACGTGGGGCTAAAGGATTTAATGGGTCCCTACTGGGTTTCAGTCTTCTATCAGTTTGATTATTCGAGTTTTTTATTTCTCTCTTTTGGAATGGGAGTTTACCCAGTGCCACTGTATCTTCGAAGTATATAACTTATTCTTTTACTTTTTTTTTTTTTTTAACAGGGGCTCACAGCTCAGTTTGCTTGAGAATCAGAGACTTTGGACTTGGACAATGCCAGGACACTTTTGAATATGAGTACTGTTAGAGATGAACTGAAAGCATTTTGCATTGAAATATGGTCATGAGCCTTTGGGGTCCAGGTCCATGTTATGGTTTAGATTTTGAAGGTCTTCCAAAAGCTCATGTGTTGAAGTTTTGGTCTCCAGCTGATGGTGCTATTGGGTGGTGGAAGCTTTAGGAGGTGATGCTTATTGGAAGGAAATGAGGTCACTGGGAGCATGCCCTTGAAGGGGCCATTGGGAACTTGTCCTTCCTCTTTTTGCTTCCTGACTGCCAAGAAGTGAGCAGCTTTTGCTCCACGAAGTGCTCCCCACCATGATGCTCTGCCTCAGTATAGGCCCCAAAACAATGGAGTCAGCCTACCATGGACTGAAAGAGTGAGCCAAAATAAACCTTTCCCTCCTTTTAAGTTGTTTATCCTATTTGTCATTTGTCATAGGAACAGAAAGCAAACACATCTTTTAAGAGAGAAATAGGAGTTTTCATTTGGAATCTGATTTATAAGACAGACCTGGGGCCACACCAGGGTTGAATACTTTTAAAAAACTCTAAGGAGGGCTCGGGAAGTTGTTCAGTGGCAGAACACTCGCCTAGCATGCATGAGGCCCTGGGTTTGATCCCCAGTACTGCAAAAACAAAGCAAAAAAAAAAAAATTTTGTAAGGGAGTTTTGAGTCAGCTCTCAATAGCAAGTTGTTCCAGCTGCTCCACAGCCCACTCCAAATGGAAACCACATACCAGGTGATGGTCTTCCTAGAAGTGGGGCAAGGACTGTGATGTGATGGGCTGCCTCTCAAGACAGACCTTGAAATGTGGTTGCTCTGGAAACCACTAGAGCTGGACCATGGTCACAATTAACCTTAGGTAGGTAAATCACTAGTAATCAGAGAAATGCAAATCAAAACTACGCTAAGATTTCACCTCACTCCAATCAGATTGGCAAAGATGAAGAACATAAACAATAAGAGATGCTGGAGAGGTTGCAGGGAGATAGAATAGTAGCACACTGTTGGTGGAACTGCGGACTGGTACATTCATGCTGGAAAGCAGTGCGGAGAATCCTCAAAAACTTAGGATGGATCCACCATATGACCCAGCTAACCCCTTTCTGGGTCTTTTCCCAGAGGAGTTAGAATCAGCACATTACAGTGACACAGCAAAATCTATGTTCACAGCAACTCAATTTACAATAGCTAAATTATGGAACCAACCAAGCTGCCCCTCACTGGATGAATGGATCAAAAAACTATGATTATATATATATATATATATATATATATATATATATATATATATATATATAAAATGGAATTCTACTCAGCATTACAAATAACAATATTGCAGCCTTTGAAGATAAATGGATGGCAATGGAAGAAATCAATCATGCTGAGTGAAGTTAGCCAAACCCAGAGAATCAATGGTCAAATGTTTTCATTCATTTGTGAAGGCTGCAGCTAAACCCAGGTTTGGGTGAAAGGTAGTCAAACTCATGTATTAGACCCAGCAAAGGCATAGCAACACATAAATAAGGGCAACCATAGATATGTGGGGGGGGGCGCGGATAAGTGGCAGCAGGGGAAAGGGAGGGAGAATAGGGAGGGATCTAGGGAGAAATCAATAACATAGTATACTGGGGCTGGAGCAGTGGCTCAATAGTTACGGCACTTGCCTTGTATGCACAAGTTTGCGGTTTCAAATCCCAGTACCATGTA
>PVKS010025837.1:0-29360 GCA_004027875.1 Aplodontia rufa | reverse complement strand
CTGTGTAAAACTAAAAATATGCTTCTTACAAAAAAATGCATGGCATATGCTGAAGTCTTCTACCATCTTCTCACTAATATGGCTTTGAGGGTGCAGTGTAACTGCTTCGTGAGCCTCTCTGAAGACGTGGCAGAAACTGGCACATTGTAGCTCTTATATTTCCTTGGAAAGACATTTTAGGATGGTTTTTATGTCTAGTTCTACATGTTTATAATGTCAAATTCCAAAGAAATTTCCAGTCATTGTACACAGAGGCCATGTTTCCTAGGTAAAAGGAAAGTTAGTTTGCAAAAGAAAAAAAAATCAAGCTTGTATTGTGGACAGAGAATCACTGAATTGGAAATCAAATATTCATTAAGAATCAGCTAATTCTGGAACCAAATCTCAAACATCTATAGGAATCAGGGAAATGGCCTACATGAGTGGGGCTCCAGGGGAGATCAAGTGGTGAATTCTAGCACACTTACCTCTTTAAAAGGGGATACTTTAAAGGAGTTTGCTGTAGTCATTCTTGGCCAGGAGAGAACACAGGCAAAAATGACAGATGTTCTGATTTTTTATGAATAAACAGAAATTCAGTCTTTTATGAAAACTTTCTTCATTAAAAAATAAAAAATTGCAACTGCTTTAAAAATGTTTTAAATATTTTGCATGTGAAAGAGCAGCAACGAAAATTTGAATACCAAGCATCTCCCCAGTCTGTGCATTGCTGTTTCCTCATTTGTCTATCCAATCCCAACTTTTTACAGTTGTTGGTAATACGGCCAAATTACTTCAAGTCACCATTTTACCTTCAAATCCCAATTATTGCCCAAATTGGCTACCCAACCTTGAGCAAATTACCTAATCTCTCTGACCCTCAGTTTCTCAATTTGTAAAGTAGAGACCAGAATAGCATCTATACCATATACTTGCTGAGGGGATAATGTGAGATACAGAAAATGTGAAGGGAACTTAGCAGAATGCCTGATACCTGGTAAGCTGTCAATGAATGCAAATTAGTTTTTTTCGGGTTTTGAATCATTTGAGAAATTTATTTGTTAAACAATCATATAAGTTTTTAATGAAATAATATCATGTGAATATAGATTCTGAAGATTGGATTTACCCCCAAGAGTGCCCCCCCAATTACCCACCCTTATCCCTCCCCTCCCCTTCCCAAAACATTTCTAAAAATGTATTAGGTTGTATGACATTACAACTTATCCGGATTTAACACATGATAATAGACCTCCTTTCTCCATGGCCAGGATCTAGTTCCAGCCTCCACAGATTCAACCCTTGGTTCTCTGGGTTGTGCTGATTTCACTCAGCATAATTTCTTTCATAGCAATCCATTTACCTTCAAAGGTTGCAGTATCATTGTTTCTAATTGCTGTGTAAAACTCCATGGTATATATATATATATATATATATATATATATATATATACACCAGTTTTTGGATCTATTCATCCAGTGAGGGACATCTGGGTTGTTTCCATAATTTAGCTATTATAAATTGAGCTGCTATGAACATAGATATTGCTGTGTCACTATAATGTGCTGATTCTAAATCCCCTGGAAAGATACCCAGGAGTGGAATAGCAGGGTCGTACGGTGGGCACATCCCTAGTTTTTTAAGGATTCTCCACACTGCTTTCCAGAGGGGCTGTACCAGTCTGCAGCTCTACCAATAGTGTGTTAGTGTCCCTATCTCTCCACAGCCCCTCGAGCATCTATTATTGTTTATTTTCTTCATTTTTGCCATTCTGACTGGTGTGAGGTGATATCTTAATGTAGTTTTCATTTGCATTTCTCTGATTACTAGTGATTTACAGCACTTTCTCATGTATTCATTGGCTTGATCAATGTCCTCTGTTGAGAAATTTCTATTTAGTTCTTTAGCCCATTTATTAATTGTGTTATTTGTGTTTTTGTAGTTGAGGTTTTTGAGGATTTTGTAGATTCTGGATATGAGGCCCCTGTCAAAGGAATCACAGCCCATGATTCTCTCCATTTCCGTAGGAATCCTCTTGACTCTTTTGATTGTTTCCTTGGCAGTGCAAAAGCTTTTTAGCTTTATGGAATCCCATTAACTGATTTTTGACTTTACTTCCTTCACTTTAGGAGACATATTGAGAAAGTCTTTGCCTACTCCCAAATGCTGAAGTGTTGGACCTAATTTGTCTTCCATCAGTTGCAAGGTTTAATTCCTAGCTCCTTGATCCATTTTGATTTGATTCTCATGCAAGGAGAAAGATATGGATCTAATTTCAACTTTCTGTAAGTGGCTGTCCTAGCAAAATGTATTCAAAAGCTTATAAAGAAGATAATCCATCATGATCAAGTAGGTTTCCTCCCAGGAATGCAGAGCTGGTTTAACATACACAAAACATTTAACGTAATTAACCACTTAAACAGAATCAAGGACAAAAATCATATGATCATCTCAATGGATACAGAAAAGGCCTTTGATAAAATCCAGCACCCTTTTATGTTCAAAACTCTAGAGAAGATAGGGTTCAAAGGATCATTTCCGAACTATGTAAAGGCTATATATGCTAAATCCTCAGCTAGTATAACACTAAAATGAGGAAAGCTGAAAGCTTTTCGGGAACAAACAAGGCTGTCCACTCTCACCAATTTTATTCAGTATTGTCCTTGAGACCCTAGCTGGAGCAATTAGGCAAGAGAAAGAAATCAAAGGATAAAAATAGGAAGAAAGGAAGTCAAGCTCTCCCTTTTTGCTGATGACATGATCCTGTATCTGGAAGATCCAAAAAACTCCATCAGTAAACTGCTTGAACTTATAAACAGATTTAGCAAAGTGGCAGGATACAAGATCAACACCCATAAATCAATAGCTTTCCTATACACTAATAATAATAGGACTGATGAAGAAATTAGGAAATCAGTCCCATTCACAATATCTTTAAAAAAAAATAAAATACTTGGGAATTAACCTTACAAGGGAAATCAAAGATCTCTACAACGAAAATTATCAGTCATTGAAGAATAAAATCCAAGATGACCTAAGAAGATGGAAAGATGTCCCATGCTCTTGGTTAGGCAGAATCAATATAATAAAAATGGCCATTCTACCGAAAGCTCTGTATAGATTTAATGCTATCCCTATAAAGACACCCAAGTCGTTCTTTACAGAGATAGAAAAAGGATTCTCAAATTCATTTGGAATAATAAGAAACCTAGAATTGCCCAAACATTACTAAGCAAGAAAGATGAAACAGGCGGTTTTGTCATACCGGATCTAAAACTATACTATAGAGCTGTAGTAACAAAGACAGCATGGTACTGTATCAAGATAGAAAAGAAGACCAATGGAATAGAATAGAAGATCCTGAAGCAAATCCTCAAATCTTTAAACATCTGATTTTTGACAAAGGGGGGCAAAAATATTACATGGAGGAGAGACAGCCTCTTCAACAAATGGTGCTGGACAAACTGGACAGCATATACAGAGGAATAATATACAGAGGTAAAGAAGGAAGGTGGAGGCCAAGGGTCTGTTCTTAAGGAACACTGTATTCTCAGGAGACTGATTAATGAATCTCATCACCAGTAAACGAGGGTCCTTAACCAAATAGTACTTCCCCACTCCCACCTTTCAACACCTTTGAAATAGATAGTAGGCAATAACCATGAACTACATTCAAGAGGAAATATTTTTTTTCTTACTAGATGTTTGGTTTGTGGTCTACAACCATTTGAGAGCACACACAAAAAAAAAAAAAAGAAAGAAAGAAAAAGAAAAAAAGAAGAAAAGGAAAAGAAAAAAGAGAAATAAAATAAAATAAAAATACAATGAAAAGTTTTAAGCTAACTGTTCGTTTGAAAACTGTTTCAGATCATCATGTTCTTTTATTCTATCTGAATCCATGGCGATATAACCCTTAGTCAACCCACCTTTATTAGAGAAGATTGTTTTTTAAAATTCATTATGTAAATGTGACAGAGTCTCCCACCATGCATAATCTACACAAAGCCCAAAACTTACTTCCTAATTCTATCATTCCATTTAAAGGAAAAAGAAAACTAAATGCTTGTAACTGAATATCAGATATAATCTTTTGTTATTTTTAAATGATAAAAAAGGTCTGGGTAGCTTCTCTTGTAAAAAGAGGAAAACAAAGAGATATTGGGATGTTAAGTGACAAAATTCTTTTTACAGAATCACCTTAAGATATTCACTCAGTGCAAATGATGGTATATGATAAGTAAAAAGGACCAAAATTATGTATACAGGTTATACATTATTTTAAAATGCATTCTTTCTAAAAATTGCAATATTTTTACAAATAACATCCTATGCTTTTGTAAAATTATTTTCTATGATTCTTCAAGTAATTTATTTTGATTTTATTGCATAGAAAAATGAACCAATAACATCATGTAAAAGCCAGTACTTAAGTTCCGCCTGTTTAGCATTGTGTGTGATGGGTAACTTCAGAAGAAGGCTCTGCTGACTTGCATTAATAAAGTAGCACTTATTCTCCCAGTAACTCATAAGGAATAGTCTAAATATAGACCACTAGAAGACTCAAATCACATCCTGAGCAAATAAACTAAAAATTCATAAGACTTTTCCTAGCCCTCATATAAAAATTAATTTAGGTAAAACTTGAATTATGAATACCACTGTTACTTTATGGTATCAAGGGATGAAATTCTAATGAAGTAATTGAATTGGCCTCTTTTAGGGAAAAATATGTTGCAGATCTTATCACACTAAGATTCTACATCAGTGAAAGTATTACCAAGCAACCTCTAATTGTGCTCAGTATTTGGGGCAATTTTTGCCCTGTATTGGACAGAATCAGGGTGCTTGTGTATGTGTGTTGTGTTTTAAATTTGGTTGTTGTCTGTCTTGTTTTTAGTTAATTTTCATCAGCTATTTCACAGCTGTGATTAAAAGACCTGATGGGAATAATTTTAGGAGGAAAAGTTTATTTGAGGGCTTACAGTTTCAGAGGTCTTAGTCTATAGAAGGCCAGCTCCATTTCTTGGAGCTCCAGGTGAGGCTGAACATCATGGAGGAAGCGTGGTGGAAGAAAGAGGCTCACATAATGATCAGGAAGCAGAGAAAGACTCCACTTGTCAGGTACAAAATATATACCACAAAAGCACACCCGCTATGACCCAATTCCTCCAGCCACACTCTAACTGCCTTCACTTGCCAGTTAACTCCTATCAGGGGATTAGCTCACTGATTGGGTTAAGACTCTCATAACTCAATCCTTTTATCTCTTAGTCTTCCTGCATTGTCTCACATGAGCTTTTGGGGGACACCTTACATCCAAACCATAAGAGGGATATCCTATAAGGTATTCTCTTTGGATCTGGAGCAAAGTAATCTGGCATCTCATGATCTTCCACTAGTTCCTAACTAAAGAATCCATTGCAAACAGACTATTTTCAGGCTCCATTAATCATGTATATTGTTAACCATTAATAAATCCCTTTTAAATTTTGTTTTTAACCTTTTGTCTCCAAAAGCTTTCATCCAATCTATTTTCATCTTTCTTTTCTTTCTTTTTTTGACACTTTTTCTATGTCAACTCCTGGAAATATAGGAACTCAAGAGTGGACCAAAGACCTTTGCTTCTGTGGCTCACATACCCATTTAGCAATTCCCAAGTATCCCCCACCTGAACCCTAAGACACTATGCCCCTGCTCCTCCTCCTCCAGAGGCCCACACAAAGCCACACAAAGTTGGTACCTGTGCGGTATCCTCAAAGTTTTTAAGCCTGAAGTTCAACGGAAAGTTCAATAGGCATGGGGGTTCACTGTGAAGACATCTGTCTGAGTTACTTGGACAAATGATTACCTGCACACCAGAAAAGCATCCTAAAATTTTTAGTTTCTCATACATTAAGGAGCTGCTCATAAATTCCTCCCATTTTAGTAGAGTTTATGACATCTGAAGTATATGCTGGCCTACAAAAATGTCTGAAGTAGCAGTATGGAAACCTGCAGAGATTAGCACGTGCATGAGTGTCTAAAAGTATGTGAGCACATGCGCACCAGAGTAAGAAGGCTGCCTGGGAGTCCAGCACTTCTCTAGCCAGTGCAACCATGCTCATGCTAGCACATTGTAATGCTGAATCCGCCACCTGGAGAGAGAACAGGCTCAGAACTAACGAGAAGGTGGTATTAGCTTCCTATGGTAGTTATAACAAACAACCCCAAATTTAGTGACTTAAAACAGCACAAATTTATTATCTTACAATTTGTATTAGAACTCTCACTGGAATGAAAGCAAGGTGTCAGCAGAGCTGTGTTTGAATTCATTTCCTTGGGTCTGCCAGTGTGTAGAGTATGCCTGCGTTTCTTATCTCGTGTCCCTTCACAATCTTCCAAGCAGCAGGATGGCCTCTTCAAATCTCTCTCCCAAGCTCTGACACTCCAACAATCCACATGATCACAGTGAGCCCATCCAAATAATCCATGACCATCTTCCTGTCTCAAGACTGCTACCTTGGGGCTGGAGCGGTGGCTCAGTGGTTATGGTGCTTGCCTGGCATGCACAAGTACATGGGTTCAAACCCCAACAATCCATGTACACAACTAAGTGTCAGAGCAACGAAAGCCATGTGAAAAACTCAATAAAAATTAATTCTCTCTATCTCTCTCTCACTGTCCTTCTCTCTTTAAAAAAAAAAGACTGCTACCTTAATTGCACCTGCAAGATCTCTTTTACCAAGTTAGGTAAAATATTTTCATATATAGGAGATCATGATGGCATCTTTGAGAGTTAATTATTCTTCCTACCATTATGTTGAAGTGTACAACACTATCAAATCTGCAAGCTAGTGCTTTCTTCAGGTGAACATCACTGACTAGTGAAAGCAATAGTGCTCTAAAGCATTGGATAAGGGTAGATGCTCGAGAGAGATCACCTATGTACACAGAGCCTTCCATGCTGAGAATACAGTGATGTGTATGTGCAGAAGCTTTAGGATGTGGATTGGGCTATAATTAACCCAGTCTCGGTACATTACAGCCAAAAGACTGCTTGCTTCTCAAAACAAGTGCTGGTGTTGCTACTCCAGAATTTCTTTCAAGGCACCTGAACCATGGCATTCACTGGATTGGGGATTAAACACAGTTCTTCTACAATCAAGACAGCTATTTTGCTTTAATATTTCTACATAGATTTTTATACTCAAACTCAATTATAAACCTCTCATATTCTTTCTGCAGAGTACCTTTTTCTTTGCATCTCTTATTATAAATTCATTTAATGGAAACTTTAATATGCTATCATTCTATTGAAATTATTTCACTGAACTTTTTTGTAACTAAATAATTTTTTAATCATCAGGATGGGTTTATAATGATTCACTAATATCTAGGTCTCCCTTTTTCAAATGCATGTATTTGCTTCCCAGAGATAGTCATAGATTTAAAAGCTATTAATCAAAAACAGTTTGATCTATCCTTTCTAGCAAAGCCCCCATCCTTCTGCATCACAGCTGAGTTTGGCTGATCCTATTGAGAGAAAATACTTTACGGTTCCCAGTGAATCCCATCTATAAGGCAGTCCGTGCATGTGGACAAAGAACTGGGACTGTTTTCAGTGTGAACTAACCTTTATAAACCAGACTTCAAAAATCTTGTGAAAAACTTTTTAAATGGCATTCTGATAGATACATGCCATGGAAAAGCTATTTAGCACATGCTTAAACCAACGATAATGCCAGAAACATGCACAAAGTAAAATGGAAACCCGAGACAGTTATTTAAAATATCAAAACAGGTTTCTTCGTTGATGTGTTGATATTATCATGATCATTTCATCCATTATTAATTTCATTTTATAGGTTTCGCTAGAAAAAGTATGTAGAATTTTTTTCTTAAAATGACACTTTAGATTTGAATTTTTAAAATATTTTAGATAAATTGCTAATGTTTTCCTCATGCTTTGGAGGGGTTTTTTGTTTTGTTTTGTTTCGGGTTTTGCCATGTAGCATTTTTATTGAGATATAATTCACGTACCATATAATTCACTCATCTAGTATAATTGAATATTCACAGGATAATCATAGAGTTGTATAACTGTCATCACAATTAATTTTAGAAGATTTTCACCAACCCAAAAATAAACTGCATATCAATTGATGGTCACTACCCAACATTCCCCAATTCCTAAAGACCTAAGCAACCACTAATTAATGTTTCGTCTCTATAGATTTGACTGTTATGGACATTTCATATAAATATGATCTGATGGTGGAGTCTTTTATGATTGGCTTCCTGTCACATTTTCAAGGTTCACTCATGTTATAGCATGTATTAGCACTTCATTCCTTTCTGTTGTCAGACTACCCTCTGTTATATGAATATGCCATGTTTCATTTACCAATTCATCAGGGGTTGGATAATTGGATTGTTTCCACATTCGAACTATTATAAATAGTACTGCCATGAATATGAGTTTTTAATGAGGGTATACGTCTTCATTCCTATTACCTGTATAACTAGGACTAGAATTGCAGGATCTCAAGGTAAATCTACTTTGAATCTTTTGAGGAATTGCCATACTGTTTTCCAAAGTGGCTACATTATTTTATACTCCCACCAGCAGTGTATAAAAGGTCTAGTTTCTGACCAATATTTATTATTATACATCTTTTTAATTAAAGATACCCAAGCAAGTATTAGACAGTATCTCATCACTGTTTTGATTTACATTTCTCTAATAGATGAAAATACTGTGCACCTTTCCCACCTGATTATTGGCAATGTCTATTCTGATACTTTACCCCAATTTTTAGAAATCATGTTGTCTTGTTATTGAGTCTTCAGAGTTCTTTATTTATTCTATATTCAAGTCCCTTATTAGATATGTTATTTGAAAATACATTGTCCCTTTCTGTGAGTTGTTCTTTTTTTTCTTTTCAGGATAATATCCTTTGAAATACAAAATTATTTATTTTGATAAAATTCAATGTATCTATTTATTCTTTCGTTGCCTATTCTTTTGTTGCCATAGCTAAATAATATTATTGCTTAATCAAAGGCCCTGAAGATATATGTCTAGGTTATCTTTTAAAAGCTTTACTGTTTAAAGCCAGGCATGGTGGTGCATACCTGTAATTCCAGCCCAGTGACTTGAGAAGCTGAAACAGGATGAATGCAAGTTCAAAGCCAGCCACAGCAACTTAGTGACTCCTTAAGTAACTTCCTGAACCCTGTCTCAAAATAAAAAGTAAAAAGGGCTACGGATGTTGCTCAATGGTAAGCACCTCTGGGTTCAATCTCCACTATGAAAAACAAAAACAAACAAACAAAAAAACCAGTTTTATTGTTTTAGCTATTAATATTTGGTATATCATCCACTATTGTTGGTTTTTTTATATGATGAGGTAGAAATCAACTTTCTTCTTGCATATGTGCACATCCATTTATCTCATCACAATTTGTTGAAAAGGCAACTCCCAGACATTGAATTTTGGAGGGCACTTGTGTTGAAAACCAATTCATTATAAACATGAAAGTCTGTTTCTTGACTCTCTTCTATTCCATTTTGCATCATGAAAATCAATGCTTATAGTAAACTAAGTAGAAAAATTAAAACAAGCACAACATTGAAGTTCAAGTGTGTAGTAAATAATATAAATTCAAGGCAATATTTTGCTACAGGAATCAATCTAAATAGTTAGCATATGAACCAGTCATTTTACCTACATTGCTGCATTTAATCCTCATAATAACCTCATGACCCGGGGCATGAGATTTCTTCAATTTAGTGAGAATAGTAAAAGTTAGGTAAATAGCTTCTCAAAAGCACTGAGATAGTGACGGTAGGGATTTGAACAGGATTAGTCTAAGCTCAAGAGAACTGGTAATCACTATACTTCTTCCAGTGTAGCTGTCTGAGTCCTCAAAATTATTCACCCTAAGGGATGAAACCTCACATCATATCATATGATGTTTAAGAATGAATCTCTGTTGTGTCTTTAAGCCAATAGCATATTGAATTTTTCTTAGTCAATGGAATGATCATTTATAGAAAATTAGTAAGATCAAAACAAATACAAATCTAGGTCCCATAATGAACTATAGCGCCTCTGGGTTGGTAGCTAACTGGCAGTTCATCTAATGCAGCCCTTGGGCTTAATTCATGTAGGACTGAGGCTCAGAAGGATTAAATGCTTCGTTTGAGCACAGATGCTATTTGGTGGTGAAACCTAGCACAGATTTCAAATATCACATTATTTTCAACTACTGACTTCACTCTACTAAACTTCATCTGTTATCAATTATCTTTGATATAATTCTGCATTACATGCTTTAGGATCTAAAATATTCCAGGCTACATTTTCTCTTGAACTTCTTGTACTTCAGAGTAGCTATCATAGACATTGACATGAACACTCATTGGCACCACGCTGGCTTCAAGTGACCTCCTCCACCTCCCCAGTTCCAAAGCCCTTCCCTTTATCTTTCAGAGGGACAGCTTTGGTCTTCTACTCTTTTTCCAAATTTCCATTCCAACTCAACTTTTTCTGAGATTCACCTGCTAAATCAGGTCTTTGGCTTTTTTTCTGTTTCATTTACTTACTCCTTTGGTCAAAATACTAGTGGAAAATATAATCACAGGGGGCACAATGAATTTCTGTCATATTTCTTACATTCAGAATGATAAATGTGTACTCTCTCTGCCTTTAGCTCTGAATGTAAAGGCTAAAATTTAAGCTTTGTTTAATAAGTGCTATAATTGTCACTTTACCAAAATTTTATTTTTGTCATTGGTGGCCCCCCCTCCAAGATGTCTCTTTTTCTGTTTAATTTTTTTCCTTTCAGAATTAAAAGAAAAATCTTGTTTAATGGTCTAGGAATTTATTTAATGGTCTATGAAAACTAAAAATAAATTTAGAATCAACAGAAAAGCTTTTAGAAAAGAGAGTTCACCATATTTCCTTATCAATCCACAAAAATCTGAGAAAATCCAAACCCTCATCCTAATTTCAGCATCTCTTATAAGCAAAATCACTGAGTTAAATTGTTTTTAATTATTCATTTTTCTGTGTGGAAATTTTTAAATGAACTCTCTTTTGTAGCAAAGTCAAAACACTGGACATAAAGCTAGCTAATTATTTGTATTTTCAACATTTTCCAGCTTATTCTAAAGTCTTCTGTGTTGTGGATAATACCCCTTTAAAAGAAGTGAGTATTTTATTAAAGTGAGATTCCTGCACAGGGGGAACAACATGGAAAGCTGTGATCTGAGACGACAGTTGGTTTACTCTTACCATTTGATCACAAAATTTCTATGCCATCTGTGGGAAGCCACACAGGCAAATGTGTCATCACATCTAATAATGAAACGAAAAAACAGACAGAACGTGCTGGAGAAACAGACTGCTTTAATTACCCTCTCCCAATGCTCCTGGAGACTGGAGGAAAAGCATTGTGCACGCAAGTTATTCATACAAAGAAGGGGTAGCTGATGCTGAGGATTTTTTTAAAAAACAAGTACGCATGCCCTTGTCACTTCAGCATGTCCAGCTGGGAGCAGAAACAAATGCATGACAAAGGTTATGGTAGACATTTTGTGAAAAATGGTTTTTCTAAGAAAATAAATAGTTTGCTTATTGTCTGTAGTCCACTATTTATAGGCTGGAATCTCAAAAGCATGTTTTTCAAACTTCAATATTATCTACACTACCATTTTGCTGTGGAATTGTAGGAAGAGGTGCAGATGTTTTGGCAGGACCCAAGATGATGATCTGTTTGACGCCTAGGAGTGAAACATCATTCACTGCCTCCCCCCATGGTGAGCCTTTCTTCTTTCAAGCCTAGGCCAATAACCCAGGTTGTGTTCTTAGCTTCCATAGCATAGATGTTCTCAGGAAGATACAAGAACACTACAGTCTTTTCCTTCTTCAAGAACATTAGATGTTATGTTCTGGGCAGCTAAAAATGGATGGGAAACATAGTGACTCATGACTTCATTTCATGAGTGTTGACTTCTGTGACTCAAGAAAATTATAGTCACTTTTCTTCCATCTCTTTGGGATCAAGTTAAGTTTTGTGCTTTCCCTAACTGAAAAAAAAAGAATGATTTCAATTTCTAACTTTCCATTCAGTTTCTGTTCATTTACCACTATATTTTTGATCATGTTTACCCAGTTGTCTTTATACCTCAGTAACCACTTGCCCCCATTTAACAGCACACCAGGGACTTATACTCTCAGCACTGGGCACATCATTCCATGAACATTTCTCTAGCTGAGACTACAACTAACATGAGGGGTGAATGGGGAAAGGAAAGAAGAGACTGAGGAAGTTCTGATGCGTGGTTGCCAGGTTTAATGACAGAAAGGTACATTGTTCATAATAAATGAATTATAGCAAATTCCATCTGTGAGTCCTGAGAATTCATTCTCAAATTACCTCGTATCAACCTCCATCTGAAACTTTGTGATTTACTCATTCAATAATGTTTTCAAGAGAGAGAGAAGGAGAGAGTGAAAGAGAGAGAGAGAGAGAATCAGTTTTATTTATTTTTTCATTCAGACTTTATTTCTAGGACACTTAGTTGTATATGTGGTAGTGAGATTTGAATCTGGGTCCTCATGCTTACCAGGCAAGCTCAAATTCCTGAGTCACTGCTCCAGCCCATTCAATTACTTTTTGAACATCAACTATAGACTGTGTACTGGCAGCACAAGAAAAACAAAGAAAATTTGTAAGTGAATATTGAAAAACTTGCAGACCAGTTAAAGAGAATCAAAATTCCAACAGCTCTTTTCTTAATATTTTTTTTCACTTTACATACTTTGAATATAATATATCATGTTGCAAAACCCCAAAAAAATGTTGTTATGGGGGGCTGGAGCTATGGCTTGGCGGTTACAGCACTTGCCCAGCATGCGCGAGTATGCAAGTTCAAACCCCAGCACCATGTACAAAACAAAGTGTCAGAGCAATGAGAGCCATATGAAAAACTAAATAAAAAATTGCTTCTCTCTTTCTATTTCTCTCTCTCTCTCTCTCTCTCTCACTGTCCCTCTCTCTTAAAAAATGTTGTTTTAAAAATATGTAAAAACATTATCAATAGCATATTATATATAATTGTATTGGAGCAGAATGTTTCCTTCTAGATCGGTATGTTTGAAGATTTGTATTATAGGTTTATCTTGTTCTTTTGCAAAAATATTTAATTGAGTGTCTGCTAAGGGTCAGATATTATTCTAGACATGAATAAGTAGCACATATGAAAGATAAGCTTCTGGGCTTCATGGGGATAATCAATACAAGTCATTGGAAAGTGATATCTTTAGTGTGTAGGACAGTGACAAATGCTGAGAAGGAAAGAAGATGGGATAAAGGGTAGCCAACAATATCTTGCGGTTTTAACTGAGTGACCAGTGAAGTCCTTGTGAGAAAAGTGAATTTTGAGTAAGGACCTGAAGTGAAAGACTCTGTGAATCATTCAGATATTGGGGGGACTTGCAGGGAGCATTAATAATTTTCAAACTAGTACAGATAAATTTTGACTTGTTTTCCATTTAGTTTGTGTCATGAGTGATTCATTTTATTTTAAATTTCATTGGAAAAAGCATAATCTGTCAACACAAACTTGAATTATGACATGTTTGGTTTGAGGATTAAATATATATTAAACATATATTAAATTTCAACTACATGTTAAACACTATTTAAAAAGAAACTGCAGCATCTGATATTTGGTATTTTTTGCAATTTGTGCTTCAAAAATATCAACAGGGTTTGGATGCCTATTTACAAGTGCATTTCTGTAAATAACATATTGTGAGGGGGAAAGTCTTAATTCCCAATAAGTAAAAAAAAAAATCAAACTGGAAATAATTATCAGTATGACTTTTTTTGTTACCCTGAGTTTTGAAGTGTTAGCTTTATCTTGAAGTTCAACATAAGATACTTAGTCATCTGAGTATGATGAATGACTCCTCTGAAGTTGACGTTGAGGTGAATTTGTAGACTTGGCATCATTTGCATATTACTAGTAACTTATTGAATTTCAAAACCAGGTTTCCTTACATTTCACTGAAGTTATTGAGTCTATCATGGATTTAAATTAAACAATATGTAGCCTATAATAAGTGCATGTGCACATGCATAACTTAAACCTGTAAAATGGTCCTTCACTACTGCAAGGTGGGTAGCAGTGTTTAGTTGAATAATAAAACATTAGATTTATTGACTCTGGATCATGGTCACTGATCTTCAATAACTGCCTCTCATGATCATCAAACCATACTTGGAAACTTACCAGGGAATCTATTTTAAAATGAAGAAAAGGTTTTAATAATTATTTTACTGCTTGACAGATTAAATAATTATTTTGTTGAATAGGCACCATTATTGTCTTTAATATTGTGAAGCACCTTTTGGAAAACTAAATTGAAAAATATTGCAATTCAGCAACTTACTTGAAATGTAACTACTATCATGAAAGTTAGTCCTAGGCTCAGAGTGGCATGGCAGAAAAGAAGGATCTATACTCAGTGAAGTCTTCCAAGAGTTTGAAATGTAAGTATAAAATAGTCCAGTGGGAGAAAAGGACAGAGTTTCAACACAAAGACACAGAGGCATAAAAGCACTCAGGAGGTTTAATGAAAAGTCTGTCCTTCAGCAAGGTGTGTCCAGATATAAATAAAGGCAAAAAAGAAAAAAGACAACAGATCTTGAAGAGCCCTCTATGTCATACAAATAAGTTTGGGCTTTACCCTGAAGTGGTAGGGCACCATCAGAGGGCTTCTATCATGTCTATGAAGCATTCCATTGGTGTGTAAAGAGGATCATTGGAGCTGTGAGGATTGAAGGACTGTGATACCAATGATTTCTTTTTCTTCTCCTTCTTCTCCTCTTCCTCTTCCTTCTTCTTCTTCCTCTTCTTCTCCTCCTCCTCCTCTTCCTTCTTCTCTTTCTCCTTCTTTTTCTTCTTCTCCTCCTCCTCCTCCTTCTCTTCCTCCTCCTTCTTCTTCTTTTTTCTTCTTCTCCTTCCTCCTCCTCCTTCTTCTCCTTTTTGTCACTGCAGATTGAACCCAGGGGCACTTTCCCTCTCAGCTACATCTTGGTTTTATTCTGACACCTATGTGATATGCCTCACCTGATTTAAGGGGATCTACAGAGCCTCTGCCAAAGCACAGTTTTCTGCTTTTTCTTCCATCTTCCTGTATATAGCATTGAGGAGAAAGCATTCTTTTTATGCATTCTTGATTAAAAATCACTAGTACAATCAAAATGTGGCATAAAATTATTAGTTATCAATGTTTATATACATATATATGCTTATGTATACATATGTGCTATATTGTCCTAGAGTCAAGAGAAGCCAATGAGGTTGATAGCAGGAACAAGTTTTAAAGTATTGATGATGAGTAACCTCTCCTTAGTGAATGATCAGCAGAGGCTTTGGTGCGGTCAGCATGAGCATGGGTGTATATTAGATGTAGCAGTGACCCAGTGAAGCTCCAAAACACATGAAAATCAAGGGGAGGCCAAGTCACCAGGGAAGAAATTCTATCGTTCTGAGACACTGAAAAACCACATTCTATGAATTTATCTCCCATAGATATCAACAGCAGATTAAAACAGGATCCCTAGGGTCAGAACGGGCTGAGTCAAACCACAGTGGCACTCTGAACATCACCCAAACTCCTCCCAACTCTAGAAAGTCTGAGGTCTCTCCCCAACTCTAGGCTGCCCCAACTTGGAAAAGAACAAGGAGAGCGTAGGGCAATCTGAAATACTGAGCAGTTCTCAAACTAATCAAGTTCATCCTAAAGAAACACATGTAATCATCCTGTCTCTTATTGCTTTAGATCAGAGTAGACTAAATTCAGTGCTGTAGAACTGTAGAAGTTTTCCCCTGGTCACTTGGGTTCCCCTTGATTTTCATCTTTGTTGCTTCTTTCTCAACTCAATAGGTAGATATTTGATTAAAAAAAAGATCAAATCAGATACGGAGAAATATAGGAGCTACATTTTCTTTGCACATCCTAATTACAGTCAATTTGTGACCCTACAACACATTTTTGAAACTCTTTAAACACTTTTGTTATTACTAAGGGGAAGAAGCAGTTAGAGAAAGCTCCACAGCAACAGAGTAGAATTCTTGAGTTTGTTTTTTCAGGATTTCAAACTCCAGTATTGTTATATTTTGATAAAGCATCAACTATAACAGCTTTAAAATATGAATTTATAAAATTAAATGAAAAGCTTATAAGTAGTTGTACAAGTCAATCATTAAAGCTGATCACTTTTTTAACACTAGCAAGGCTTTAGAGAGTAGAGATTAACTCTGTTAAAATCTGAAAAAGAGGCTTTCCACAACCTGAATACATTGTTAAAGTAAAGCCTTCACCCTGCCAGCCACTAGTATCAACCTCATTCAAATCAGAGAAGTAAAACTGGATTTGACTTATGGGCAATGCAAAGTATGGCTCTTGGGGAAAAATGGAAAGGTTTGTAGTGATTTAGAACTTGGTCATTTGGAAACTTGATTATAAGGTAAAATATTCAGAAGCTCTGTGAAGGGTATAAAAATGTCATGCAAGTGGGATAGTAGGTTAGGGATGAACTGAAATCAAAAGAAATTTTCTCACATGGTATACACCAAAAGGCGGGATATTGTGACAGTTAAGGGCACAAGCCCTGAAGTCATAGTATCTGGTCTTGAATCTGGTTTTCCCTGACTGGTCTTCAGAACATCACTCACCCTCGCAGTGTCTGGACTTCCTCACTTCCTCATTTACGAATGGGGACAAAAAATAGTGCTGACTTCACCGGTACTGGTAAGAATCATGTGTTAATTTTGTCAAGCGTATAGGAGGCTGCCCAGATGTAGTAAGCGTGATGTCATTCTTAATTCTCATTGTCATTACTCTCATTAATAATATTCACAATGACACTACTATTAGTAGGCTTGAAGCACAGGTGATAAGGATGGGGAGCAAGATTCCATGACCCTTGCCTGCCCTCACAGAGCTTGCTGTCTAACAACTGGTATCAATTAGACTCAACAACCCACAATGTTTTCTCCAGATCAATGATTGTGACATGAATATAAATTGCATTTTAAATTTAAATGCAACTTCAAAAACTGAAAAGATACTAGATGATTTGCAAACTCTCTTCTAAGAAGCACTGGGATTTGAGTAATGGTTCTTACAAGAGGATAGGGAGAAAGAGGTGAGAGAAGGAAGATAAGAGAGTGCATTTAAGTATTTTTTCAAAGATTAACATGTTTTCAAATATTAGCAATCAATAAATAAAATATTGGACAAAGAGGCAATAAATGGAAACTACAGCTTCATCTAAAGTGCTTGGAAACTTGGAAATTTTTTCTTTCACTCTGTCACTGACATCATTAACGAACTATATAGATTCTTAGCAAACCATTCAGGAGCAATAAGAAAAAGTTCAAACTGACCCTTCATTACATTATTACAGATTCCTCAGGTCACATTTACTTGTACTCAATCCAACAGTATGGTTCCTTAAAGACATCTCCTGAAGCCAAATGGTAGCATTTGGTAGAAAAATTCAGTAACCGTAGTCACCTCCTGATTTACAGAAAGAAGAGATATAGCAGATTTAACATAAAATTCTCTCATTCAAGTTCTTCATATATAAATTTTCTTCAGCATTTGTTACCTGCTAATATTAGTCTGATAACAAGTGGTAACAGATTAAATTAAAAAGTGAATGGAAGTTCATGACAACCCTGGAAACCTACCAAGCCCAACTGGTTATTTTCATGAACACGTGGGCTATGATTTTGGAGAGCACACATGTTATATTCATCTATTTTTGTTCCTAGTCCACTTGGCAGAATTGCACTTGCCAGTATTTCATAGGGTCTCACGCCCCTTAACTTTCAGGATCTTGGGCATAGGAACAAGTCTCAAACCACCACAATGTATGATCTTAGAGCTTTAATGCAACCTAACAGAGAACCTGCATGCCCAAGACTTCTGTCAACTCTTCAGGCCCTTTGAGAAGCTGCAGGGTGATAAGCAACCATTCAGATCAGCTGTGCTATTTGTGATCTGTGGGAACTCATCCACCGGGAACATGACTGAGAACATTGTATCCCAGAACATCGCAGCCTTAGTCTCAAAGTGAACATCAGTTTGATTCGATTGCAAGGCCCAGTGGAGGGTGTGCAAAAGCATATGGTAGCACTGGTCCTGCGGGGCCTGTCCACCTTCCGATACCCTTTTAATTAATAGGAAGGACGTAGCGAGGTTGTAGGAATGATTGTTTGGCACAGGGCACCTCGAGCAGAAGGCTTTGCTTTCCACACACACATGTGACCTTGGGAAAGCTATGAAACTATTCGGTGAAATGCTAGGGGGAGTTGATAGTACTGCCTGTCCCACACATACAGTCAAGGGACTTGGAGGAGGAGAAGGAAATAATATCTACACTTAAAATCTCCAGTCTCAGAGCCAGTGGCAATGAAATGAAGTACTTGCTAATTTTCAGAAATTTGCCCACCTCAAAGATGCAACCCAGTTCTCTTGAGTGTTTCTAATCTTCCTCTTGTGTGCTGGAGAACCAGCCCCTCAGCCTCTTGGGTCCTTCTGCCTCTGGTACTGACACTGTGTCTCATTGATGCTTCTGATGCGAGCTACTGTCCCCATACTGTAAGGCTGCTCACTGATAACATGATAACTGAACCAAGACCACACTGGGCTTCCCAAAGACTTTACGATGGTTGGGGATTGACTAAGAGTGGTAAGGACCAGCTTCTCAAAAAGCCACAAACCCAATCTGGCCTTGGGTGCTGCTTGGAGTCTACGCTTTGATTCTAGATGTTTTATGATTTTTTTTCTTTGCTTTCTGCTTTCTTCTCCTTCACTGGGAATTAGAGGGCCCTTAGGTTGTCAACATGTAAGCTATTTCTAAGAGACTTCAGAGGCTTGCAACCTTGAAAGTAGGCGCCAAGAAGACAAAGTAAGTGAGATGTATTGTTTATAAATACTTTTTGAGATACATGTACACACATGCGTGCACACACACACAGAATTATATGCCTGGACCTATTTCAAAACAATATCCTCTACATAAAGGGTTCTGAACATTCAGTAACCCTCAGAGAAGTCTCAGTCCTATTCAGCTTTCATATCAATTTCTGATCATGAAGAGCCTTTCAAAGATCATAGCCATCACACAAAGATCAATTCTGAAGTCTCAAGGTGCTAGAATTATCTGGGTCTCAAATCTGAGGCCAATTTATTTTAAGCTCAGAGAAAGGTGTAGGAATAAAGAAAGATTTCTGATATGTTGATTCCAATTGAAAGCTGTGTAAGGACAGAAATCACAATTATCAACTATATTGCTTTTTAATTCATATCAAGAACTTAGGTCTAGCACACAGTTCACACTTAAAAAATGGTACTGAAGTGACTGACCAAACATTCTGGAGGAGATGAGTAGGGGAAAAACAAAACAAAACAAAAAAAACCAAACTACTTAGAGATGCAAAAGCTACCACACAAGTGAACACACAAGAAAAGATACCATCCTGTGAACTATCCACTGGAGTAACAAAGGAGAATGAATAGACAACTTGGGCCTGTGCTGTGATTGGGAATTGGTAAAGTTTCTCTAAAATGTCACTAAGTTTAGTGTCTTGTCGGTGCCCACAAAGCGAGATAGCAAGGAATGTGGAAGAGGATGTGGACTTCCTTACTTCCAGGTGCCATTTTCTCTGATGCAGCAGCTCCTAAGGGAGACATGTGAAGCTTAGACGCTTTTGGAGCTACTGGTGACCCACCCACTGGCTTCCTCCTACCTCCTATAGAGAGGTATGGTGGCCTACTGGTTCCAAACACTCCAAGGACTAGAGGCAAGTTTTGCAGAGCTGACCCTTGAGTTGAACAAAGGTGAGAAATAGAAGAAAAGGGTCGTTTGAAGCTGGTGGAGAGAGAGCTTACACAAGGTGCCAGTTTGGCTGAGTTAGCAAGGAGGAAGGCATGGGAAAGAACCACTGATCTGACTAGTTACTGTCACAGCTGTGGAACATGGGGGGCCTGTAAAGAGATCACCACGGAGGAGACCACATTGTCAGAGGGAAGCCCTCTGCTCAGCAGAGTGGCCAGGAGACCCCGGGCTTTCCAGACAAACTCCAATCAAGAGTTGCTGACACTGTCTGCCCTGACCCCAGTGCTTTATGGCTCTGTTGATGTCCCTGCCCTCTCTCTAGTCAGCTCCCCATCCCTCTGGAAGGCTCCTCTCCTCACTTCTTCAGAAGTGTAACTCAAATAGCCATTCACATTACATCGTTTTGACTCAAGTGGAAAGCTTTCTACTCACTACTGCTGCAGGTCTAGCAGTTGCCACTTGCGCCAGAAAACTCTGCCATGAGAAATGCAAAACCTACTTTGTGTCTGAAAAAAAAAAAAAAACCCAGAACAATGTCTGTAAAATAGAAGGGCAAGCAATGAGGGAATTTCCAGGAATCTAGACTATGGGTAACCTGAGAGAGAAGGAGCCAGCTAATCTAAACTTGAAACCCCCCAAATTTTACTGGCAAAATAGTTTATAACCAGTTTTGCACACCTGACAGTGACAGTTTGGAAATGCAGTGGCACTTCGTGGTTTTCCTGAGGTTACAAATGAACTCTTTTTGTGTATGTGGCTGTATCTTTTGGCATTTGTTCTATTCTGTAAACTGTGTCGTTTTGATTTCCAATCGTCTCTTGGTTACTTATCTGAGGATATCTTCAAAGAAATCTCAGAATGATTTTTACAAATGTCTTTCCTTTATTCTTTTGGAACTTTCATTGAGAAGATTCTTAGAAGCTGGCATAAAATAAAAAATCCGTTTATTCCTCCAAAGCATTTCCAATTCCAATGAAATTCTCTTTGTGTTTGCATATATTCTTCTTACCCTTCCTGTTGGTTGTTTTTTCTCTCCAGTTTCCTTTCTGCATCCACTCTTCCAAACCTATTTCCTCTTAGGACTGTCTCTTCTTGGCTCTGTGAATATTGCATGCTCCTATTCTTTCCCTTTGCCCAAACAATATCAGCTGAGAGAGATTTTCTCAAATGTTCATTACTCCATTTTTTCCCTCCCTTACTTCCTGAAAACCCAAATGTGAAAATCTAATTCCACAGTGAAATTCTGGACTAATTTTCAAAGCTAGTTACTGAGAGTCATCTGGCATAATGGTTTTAAGTATCAACTGATTTCAGAGAAGTAAATATAACTATAGAGAAACACGATTGCCTGATCCAATTTTTAAAATCATATTTAAAATTATTTGACAAAAAAATGTTGTACTACGTAGATTCATGTTCTTTTTGTTTTTCTTTTTCTTTTCTTTTTTTTTAAAGAGAGAGGGACAGTGGGAGAGACAGAAAGAGAGAAACAACTTTATTTAGTTTTTCACATGGCCTTCGCTGCTCCAACACTTAGTTGTGTACGTGGTGCTGGGGTTTGAACCTGGGTCCTCGTGCTTGCCAAGCAAGCGCCAAAACTGCTGAGCCACCGCTCCAGCCCCCTTTTTATTTTTCTTATACCCCAAATAATAAGTGGGATTCCATGGGCTTTAGAGCTAATAACTAAAATCTTTTGTTTGGATCCTTCTTTGCCACAAAGAGTTTGCCATCCAGTCGGCTACATCCACCCTCTATACAAGTCATGTCACTGTTTTCATAACATTGCTTACATACATTCTTTGCATACCCTTAACAAAAAATATTTATTAGCATCTATGGTTTATGAGGCCAGTGCTGAAGTCTAGTGCTGATCAAACCCACTCCATCTTTCTGCTTCCATATACGGGAAGTAGTCTAAAGTTATACTTTCAAACCTAATCCCACAAACTGAGAGACAGTTTCACAGGGAAAAGTCAGGGTCATGATATGAAACTATGGAACAAGACCTAAAATGGGAATAGGTGGATATCAGAGAAAGCATCACTAAAAAATAGTACATGCTTCCATCCCTAGTTTTTTAGGAGTCACCGCACTGCTTTCCAGAGTAGCTTTACCAGTCTGCAGTCCCACCAACACTGTGTTAGTGTTCCTTTCTCCCCACAACCCCTCCAGCATCTTTGTTTTTGTATTCTTCATTTTTGCCATTCTGACTGGAGTGAGGTGGATGGAATCTCAGTGCAATTTTTATTTTATTTCTCTGATTGCTAGTGATGTAGAACACTTTCTCATTATTTGTTGGCTTTTTGAACTTCCTCTGTTGAGAAGTTTCTGTTTAGTTCCATAGCCCATTTATTGATTGGATTATTTGGAGTTTTTTTGGTGTTGAGTCTTTTGAGTTCTTTGTATATTCTGGATATTAGTCCCTGTTAGAGGTGTGGCAGTCAATAATTTTCTCCCATTCTGTAGGTTCTTTCTTGACACTTGACTAATTCTTTAGCTGGACAAAATCTTTTCAGTTTAATGGCATCCCATTCATTTATTCTTGGCTTTAATTCTTGAACTATGGGAGTCTTGTTAAGGAAGGAGATGCCTACACAAGGTGGTGGAGTGTTGATGGAATCACCACACAACCCAGATTTTGGGTGTTTTCCCAAAAGAGCTAGAATTGGCATACTACAGAGACACAGCTATATCAATGTTTATAGTAGCTCAATTTATAATAACTAAATCATTCAATCAAACCAGATGCCCTCACTGGATGAATGGGTCTAAGAAATGTGGTATGAATTATGTGTGCATGTAAACACACACACCCACCCACACACACACACACACACACACATATATATATGGAGAGAGAGAGAGAGAGAGAGAGTTCTACTGTGCTATTAGAAATAATGATATCATGGCTTTTGCAGCTAAGTGGGTGGAAATGTAACAAATCATGCTGAGTGAAATATTCCAAACACAGAGACTAAAGAGCTGAATGTTTTGAATGTTTTCTCTCATATGTGGAAGGTAGAGTAAAACCTAAGATAGGATTAAAGTTAGCAAAGTTTAATTAATAAACCTACCAAAGTTGAAGTATCACATAAGCTGGGGGAACCATAGCTATGAAGGTGGGGGAGAAGGGAAAGAGGGAGGGAAAAGGGAGGTTATCAATATGGTTGGGTACACTAGATTCTCATGAGAAGCCAAAGTATACTCAGGCAGGCATATAAACTCAGAAATGTCAGTAATCAATATACATGGGTATGCTCATTTATATAACACAGGGATATTATATGAGATTGGCGAATGGGTGAATGGAGGGAGAACATGGACTAGGATCAGGCTTAAATTACTTTGTCAGTATCTATTTATGCATGAATATGTAACAATAATTCCCTTCAATATGTAAGACTATGTTGAACCAATTAAAGGAAAAAAATAATACATGCTCTGACATCTGTAGAATGGTGTTATGGTTTAGGTACAAAGTGTCCGCCAAGAGCTCATACATGAGACAGTGCAGGAGAGTGTAGAGGTGAAATGTTTGGGTTATGAGAGCTTTAACATGATCGATGCATTAATCCCCTGGTAGAGATTAACTGGGTGTTAACGATAAGCAGGTAGGGTGTGCCTGGAGGAGGTGGGTTGATGAGAATGTGTCCTTGGGGTTTATATTTTGTACGTGAGGGGAACTCTCTCTTTCTCTCCCTCACTGCGTCCTGTTGCCACGTTGCCAGATGCTTTCTGTCACAGACTTCTGCCATGATATTCGCCTCTCAGGCCTAGAACAATGGGATCAACCATCTATGAACTGACCTTCTAAAACTGTAAGTCCCCAAATAAACTTTTCCTCCTCTAAAATTGTTTTTGTCATGTATTTTGGCCACAGCTTACCAAAACAAATGGGAAGGTTTTAAATAGGGCAATATTAGTGGGGGAGTTCCAGACTGATAGAATGGCTCACATGTAATCCGCAGTGTTATACAAAGGATTTTAGCATTCCTGAAGGTAAGAAAAGGGTCAGTGTGGGCCAGGCATGGTGGTATACACCTGTAATCCCAGTGACTCAGGAGGCTGAGTCAGGAGTATTGCAAGCCAGAGGCCAATCACAGCAACTTAGTGAGATCTTAAGCAACTTAACAAGACCCTGTCTCAAAAAATAAAAAAGAGCTGGGGATGTGGAACAGTGGTGAAGTGCTTCTGATTCAATCCCCAGTGGAAAGAAAGAAACAAACAAAAAAGAAAGAAAGAGAAAGAGAAAAAAATGAGCCCAGCATGCTTAGACCCAGAGAAAAAAGTGTTCAAACCAGAAGAGTCAATCCACAGACACACCTGGAGAAGATTTTTTTTAATTGATTGATGGGATAGAGAATCAGGTAATTGTACTGACTGCATGAGGAATTTTATTGATACAATTAGGTTTGAATTTTGAAAACACTCTGGTTGTATGGTGAAGAAAAAAAGTCAAGATGATCTAGAATAGATGAGTTGGGATTTGTTAGAAATCTTTTAGATAACTAGGAGACTGAGGAAAAAATTCTGGGATGGTTGCAAATGAGATAGAAAGAAGGGGGTTGAAAAGTATTTAGTAGATAAAACTGAGAACTAGTCATGAATTGGACTTAAGAGAGAGTGAAGGAAGTCTCAAGAACAATATTTAACTCTCAGCATTCACAAACAGGGTGCCTGATTAAGGAAATGGGAGAATCATGTGTTTGGGGTTTTGAAGAGTTTGAATATTTGGTTTAAAGAGATATCAATATGAGTTTCATCAACATAGATCTCTTGAAGCTCTGTTCTTCTTGAGATTCCCCAGAAGAGAATACTTAAAGGAAAGAGAAGGTTAACTAAGACATACTTACTTAAAGGAAATATAACATTTAGACACTGAAAAATTTATCTGTAAAATATAAAGGTTGAGAGAGACCAGGAGGAGGGTCAGGGAAAAATGAGGGAGATGTAGGTTTCTTAGAAGCCAGGGTCAGAGAATTTGTCAAGATTGATGTATGATGTCACATTCTATTGGAGAAAGGAAGCTGAAAGACCAGCCTGCTTTTGAAGTTAGGAGAAATTGTCTTCATCCTTCATGAGAGCAATAGCAAAGTCACAGGGTAGGAAGGCTTACATACAGAAATTGGTGGGCCCGGGTATGGGGAGAGGAGATATTGCAAGAATCTTAGCAATCAATCTATCAGTCTTATGGGACTCTGGGGTCAAATAGTTGGGCTTGATCTGTTATTATTACCTTGTGAGATCAAAGACCCATCCAAATGATGTCTCCTTGTTATCTTTCTCATACTACTCTGTCCCTTTCCTTCAGAGTTGCTCTCCAAGTTTTAGGTTATACTTGCCATAGTGTGTGTGTGTTAGTCAGCTTCTTGTCGCTGTGACAAATGCCTGAGAAAAACAACTTACAGGAGCAAAGATTTATTTTTGGCTCACTGTTTGAAAGGTTTCAGTCCATGGTCAGCTGATTTCAAGACAGAAATCATGGTGGGAGGGTGTGGTAGAAGAAAGCTGTTCACCTCATGGCATCCAGGAAAGGGCTAGACACAAGAAAGACCCTTCAGCACATGCCCCCTGGTGATCTACTTCCTCCAAATAGGTCCCACCTCCTGAAGTTCCCAACAGGTCCCATAATGTCATCACTGTATGAATCCATCAGTGGATTAACACACAGATGAAGTCCATCACTTCCCAAAAGCCCCATCTGTAAGCACTGCTGCCTCGGACACCAAGCTCCATCACATCAGTCTCTGGGGAGTGATTACTAAATTAATATTTCTTCTCCTTGGGAACACAGACCACTTGTTGTTTTTATTCACTATTAAATCACCAATGCTTAGAACTTTGCAAATAGCATAATGACCACTCAATAAATTTTGTTGAATTGCTGAACGAATGAATCAATGAAAGAATTTCAAAGTTATAAAGTTAATACATGAGCTGTATCTTAGTGAATAAGCTTGATTCTATTAGAGAAGTCAGAATATGTTAATTTATACAAAAGAATAAACATGTATAAAATGAAATAGCTAAGATTTCAGCATGAATTTGAAGACGAAGACCTTTTAAAACTGTAAGTATGTTCAATTATTTGTGTACATCATTTTGAAAGGCTAGAATTGACAACAGTGATTAAAACAGACAAAATTAAACAACTTAAAAAAGAGGATTATGAAATATTAGTGATAATTGCATCCACAGGAAAATATATTAATAATATTATACTGTAATACAAAAATATATACCATATAAGTTGAACTTTTTATTGTATTTTTACTGAAAAATAGTAATTGTACATATTTATGTCTACAATGTAATCTATTAAAAAATGCTTACTTTGTGAAATGACTAAATCAAGCTCATTAACATAGTCATAATCTCACAACCTTTTTTGTGGCAAGGACATTTAAAATCTATTTAGAAATTTTGAGATATGCATTATTATTAATTATAATCATCATTCTGTGTAACAGATTACTAAAATTCATGTCTGTGAGTTAACTAAAAACTCTGTACCCTTCAACCAATATCTCCCTTTCCCAATTCACCTTCCCTCAGCTTCTGGTAACCACTGTTTTACTCTCCACTTCTATATGTTCAACTTTTTTTTTAATACTCCACATATAAGAGAGATCACACAATGAAGTACACATTTTAAATTATGAACATATACCAAAAGAGAAGCTAGCATATAGAGAAGAATAAAATTATTCTATTAAAATATGCATTATGGAAAATAGCTTCAAGAAATTCATAAAGACCAACACAAATCAGACGATTATATATCAATATATTGTAACAGCTTTGTAAAAAACATAAATACCAGCCACTGGCCAAGTAGGAACTCTGATTTGTATTTAGTTTGCATATAAAGCAGAAAGTATTCTGAAATAGGATATATGGAAATAAACAAATGCATCACATATCTCTCTTTGAAGGTACATCTTATGAGAATTTCACCCAAAGGAATTTAAACAGAAAACCTCAATAATATTAATGATATATTATCATGCTGAAACCCTAGATAAAGCCACAAATGTATGCTTGGGATTTTTTTGTTCATCATTGGGGAAAATATACTATACAAAGAAAAAACATATGCAATAATTATATTGAAATTTAGAATCCTTATACAAAGTAATAGAAAGTACAAGTTTAGATTAATGACACAAAAAGAGAATAATTTATAGATTTTTAAAAAAGTACTTCATGTTAGGATGCATAGGATTAGAGAAACTCTGTAAGATGCATCCTAAAAATAGACACACTGTTTTCCCTTATTTTTTCCAGAGAGGATCAAGGGGAAGGAGTAGGAATGAGAAAGGGAAGAAATTACATAATGAAATTGACCAAATTATGCTATGTTCACATATGAATATATCACAATGAATTCCACTTTGGAATTGGTACTATAATGTACCAATTTTAAAAAAACAATAAATAAATAGAAGGAACTTGATGGAGGAAGGAGACTAGGGGAGGCAGAAGAGGGGGAAAAGGAAGTACTGGGAATTGAAGAGGAGCAAATTATATTAGATACATTTATGAATATGTCAATTCATAAATATTATGTACAACAATAACAACTAATAAAAATAACATACAACTCTGCGTGTTCTAACTTCATTACAAGAGAAGCCATCTCTAAAACGGTAAAATTACCGTATCATGCAGGGGAATATTTAGAAGTTAAACACCATAAAGAACATTAAATATGTTATTTCTATCCTTTAATTTTACAAATTTTCAATTTATATTCTGGGATTCCTTAGAATGCCACATCATGACATGTGACTGTACCCTGCACTTCCCACTGCTGGCTCTGTCTGGCACCTCAGAGATCTTATGTGGATGCATGTGAAAGCCTAGGTCAAATGTCACAGTTCCATCCACAACCTCTGCAAAGTACTCTCCCATTTTTGCACCGTTTGGCCCTAGTGTCATGTTCTCCAGCAACAGGACAGATCCAGAAAAGAAGCTTACAGAGATCCTAGATTCAGGTATGGGGCAGATCAGCCTACCACTTAACAGTCCAGAAGTGGGGCTGTACAGGCTTAGAGTGAACAAATCCCTCCACCTCCACGGACTCTCACCTCAGTGCACGGATATAATCACAGTTGGGCCAAAAGTGAAACATTGTTTCACCTACTCTAAAGTGGAACTATCAGACAAAAAACAAACAAGCAAACAAAAATCCTGGGTCATCAATCATCAATAAACACCATGGCATATGTATGGAATGATCTTGACTTTCACTGCATCAGTTAAGGGTATTATGTACTGTTTAAACTTTTTTAGAATTTCTGATGCTTGAAGTTTTTGTTGATTTTTTTTAAGAGACAGGGAAAGTGAGATACAAAGAAAGAATCAATTTTATTTAGTTTTTCATTTGGTTTTTGTTGCTCCAAGACTTTGTTGTGTGTGTGGTGCTGGGGTTTGAACCTGGGTCCTTGCACATGCCAGTCAAGTGCCATAACCACTGAGAAACCACTTGCAGCTCCTGCTTGAAGGGTTTTTTAAAATTTTGTGTTAGTTGAGTTATTGTACAATCATAAATGCATATAAAGTAGTAATATGATATGCATTTGTTCTTAAACCAGAATTACCCCCACATCACCCACACCTAAGTCTCTTGATCTATATTTCATCCCTACAAACAATATAAATGCTCAGATTGTGAATTTTCCAGAATTAAATGATTGCATAAGTATTGTTTGGATTTTCAGAGGGGTAAAGAGTATGCTGCATTGTTGATTATCTCCCTAAGTCCCTTCCTATCCTCACTTCCTTCCCTGTCCCCTCCACCAACCCCCAACAACATAACTATGGTTCCCCTGGATTATGTGTTGTTACGCCTTTCCTGGGTCTAATATATGAATTTGACTATCTTTCACTCAAGCCTGGATTTAGCTCTAACCTCCACCAAAGAGGGAAAACATCTGACTCTTGACTCTGTGGGTTTGGCTAACTGCACTTAGCATGATTTCTTCCATTTCCATCCATTCACTTTCAAAGACCACAATATCATTGTTTCTAATTGCTGAATAGAATTCCATTATGTATCTACACCATCATTTGTGGATCCATTCATCCAGCGAGGGGTATCTAGGTTGGTTCCATAATTTAGCTATTGTAAATTGAGCAGGTATAAACATAGATTTTGCTGTGTCAGTGTAAAGTGCTAATTCTAACTCCTCTGGGAAAATGATCAGAAGAGGGATAGTAGGGTCGTATGGTGGATCCAACCCTAATTTTTTGAGGAGTCTCAACAATGCTTTCCAGAGTGGCTGAACCAGTCTGCAGTTCCACCAACATTGTGCTAGTGTTCCAATTTCCCCACAATCCTTCCAGCATCTGTTATTGTTTATATTCTTCATCTTTGCCAATCTGACTATAGTGAGGTGGAATCTTAATGTAGTTTTGATTTGCATTTCTCTGATACCTATTGATTTAGAACACTTTCTCATGTATTCATT
>PVKS010025836.1:0-29368 GCA_004027875.1 Aplodontia rufa | reverse complement strand
ATGATACTCTCCATTTCTGTAGGAAACCTCTTGACTCTTTTGATTGTTTCCTTGGCAGTACAAAAGCTTTTTAGCTTTATGACATCCCATTCACTGATTTTTGACTTTACTTCCTTCACTTTCGGAGATCTGTTGAGAAAGTCTTTACCTACTCCTAAATGTTGAAGTGTTGGACCAATTTTTTCTTCTATCAGTTGCAGTGTAGCTGGTTTGATACCAAGCTCCTTGATCCATTTTTATTTGATTCTTGTGCAAGGAGAAAGATATGGGTCTAATTTCAACTTTCTGCAGGTGGATGACCAGTTTGTATTTATACCATGGAATATTACACAGCAATTAGAAACAATGACATTGCAGCCTTCGAGGGTAAATGGATGGTTATGGAAGAGATCATGATGAGTAAAATCAGCTTAACCCAGAGATCTAAGGGTCGATTGTCTCCACTCATCTGTGGAGGTGGGGACTAGGCCCTGGACAATGAGAAAGTTGGTCTAGAAACATGAGTTAAATTCAGATAAGATGTAATGCTTTACAATTTAATACTATTTTTAGAGTTATAACGGGAAGGGGAAGGGAGGGATAATGGAGGGTAATGGGGGGGCACTCCTGGGGACAGTTGCAATGTCCAGAATATATACACATCTTATACACATTTTATATTGTCTTGTTAAAATCTTGTAAGGTTGCTCAAAAATAAAAAAATAAAAAAAAAAAGAACATGCATATCACATTGTTACTTTATATGCATATATAATTATACAAAAACTCAATTTCTTATTAAAAACATGATTTGCTTTTGTTAACAGCAATAAAAATAAATAGGAAAATGTATAAATTATTGATTTATTGTAAAAAGTTCATAAAAGTTTAATAAATTCTTATATTCTCAAAAGTTTTCTCCCTGTCACTTCAAATTGGCTCTTTTATGTGCAATAAGATTAATTAGAAAAGGTAAATCAGCTGGTGCTATTTTCTTTAACTATTGAATATTTAGAATCCATCCCTTTTAATAAAATCTTAAATGGGAACTAATAATGGCTAAAATTATAAACTCCTTCTACATCTCAACCAGTAAGCATTGAAAAGAGCACAAGGTCGTTAAATTCAATGTATTCTATTTTTTTCAACAGTTCTACAAACTGATAATGATTTGTAGTATTTGCCCACATGTACTGAATGACAAATCACTGTATTTATGATTTTACCAAAAGTGCTTCAGAAAACTTTATATTTTTTAGTGTATCTTACATTGGTGTTAAACAATAATGAAAATATTAATTTTTATTTTTTAAGAGAGAAAAAGACAGTGAGCGAGAGAAAGAGAAAGAGAATTTTATTTACCTTTTTATGTGGCTTTCCTTGCTCTGATACTTTATTGTGTACCTGGTGCTGAGGTTCAAACCTGCATCATTGCGCATGCCAGGCAATTGCTGCAATGGCTGAGCCACTGATCCAGCCCTACTCTCATGGTTTAAAACTGCAGTAAATTCAGATTTTTTCCTTAACAAAGCCAAACCTCCATCCATTACGACTCATTTTTTTCATGTTTATGTGAAGTTATTTCTTTTGAAAATTGCAAAAATAATTTTAAGAAAGGAAAAATTTTAAACCATATTTTAATTTTAAGCTGTAAATTAATATTTTTCTGTACATACAGAAATCTTTGGGGATAAAATCTCCATCAAGCAGTAATTAGTAGGAATCATGTAAAGTTATAGAAAACTACCTGCACACCTTCATGTTTTTCATCATTGGTCTTTGGTATCACTGGAAAGTGCTTCTATTTTATTTCTTCATTTGCTATATGCTGTTTGGACACTTTCTAGTTAAATGAGGTGTTTTCAGGACAGGAGCAGTGGCTCAGAGGATACAGCGCATGCCAGGCAGGCAAAAGGACCTGGGTTCGAACCTTAGCACCACTTAAGTAACAAAGTGTCAGAGCAATGAAAGCCACATGGAAACTAAATTAAAAAAAAAAAAATATTCTCTCTTTCTCTTTCAGTGTCCCTCTATCTTAAAAAAGAAAAAAAATTGGAGTGTTTTCCAAATGATTTTCACAATTTTTCTCATTTTGATGTTTGTTTATGGAGCTCCTCATACTGCCATTTCAGAAGGTAAGTTTCCTTTTGCATTATAAATTATATGGGAACTACAGTGAACTGAATCAAGTCCTCAACAAGAAGAGAAAGTGAAATAATCTGAATTTCGCATGGAGTAAAGGACACTTTGGAGTTGAATGCAGGTCCATTAGTGCACTTCACAAAGACTTTTTGAAAATACTTTTAAAATTGCTCTTTATTCTATGTGTCTTTACACACACAGCACTTGGAGTTCTGAGCTCCAGTTTTCTTTTATGCAAAATATGTTATTACAATGTTTAGCTATAATTGGATATACTAATGTAATATTAGGCCAGAACGATGTAATATTTCGAAGTCATGATTTACCTTTTTAAATGTGCCTTAATAAGTGTGGAGAGAGTGGGAAATCTAGAAGAGGCATTGAATCAACCTGTGGCAATTAAAGATTAGGATTTGTTTTATTTCTGTTTAGTATAGTATATTCCACCATAACCAGCCACATACTACAAAATCTGAGATACCTATTATATTTGTCAATAATCTGTAAAATTGGGGCTACAGCTGAGGTTCAGCAGTTACATCTCTTGTGGGGCATGCTCAAGGACGAGGGTTCAAACTCCAGCACCAGGTACATGAGCAAGTGTCGGAGCAACGAAAATCAGATGGAAAACTAAATGAAATCAATTCTCTCTTTTTCTTCTCTTTCTCTCTCACTGTCTCTCTCTCTAAAATAAATAATAATAAATAAATAAAATAATAATTTGTAAAATTAAATATTCATATTTTAAGGAAATCAAATAGACATACCAAAATACTGGTCAAAATACTTAAAATGAGACTAATAAATCAAATCAGATTAATTGATTAAATCTTAATGTTTTAAACTGGATGCTTGATTGCTTTAACATAAAATAATTAATATTAATTTTTAGAGTTCTTAATTAAGTTGAAAAACTCTATTTTAAATAGCAGTCTATATGCTAGTTTGTTGTAATAAAATTCTACTTTTTTTTAAAGAGAGAAGCAGTTTTTATTTGGTTTTTCCTGTGACTTTCATTCTTCTGACACTGTGTTACTTACATGGTGCTGGAGTTTGAACTCAAGTACTGGCTCAGGTGAGACAAGCGCCGTAATTGCTGAGTCACTGCTCCAGCCCCACAAAATTTACTTTTAATAAAACTTTTCGTGTATTCAGAGAAGTGGCTCAGAGGTATAGCATTTGCCTAGCATGTGGGAGGACCTGGGTTCCATCAAGGACCTGGGTTCAATCCCCAGAATCACATACACAACTATGTGGAAGAAAAACAAAACAAACAAAAAAAATGAGAAAATAAAATTGACACTTTTTTTCTCTCTCTTAAAAATAATGTATTTATTTTCCTTTTAATTTTATTGAAATCATCTCAAATCAATGGATTTGCTATTTTCTGCTACACATGCTCTCTCTGGTCCCCTCCTGTATACAATATTATCAGATGTACTCTGAATGAGCAGTTACTTTTTGGAATATGTCTAAGTGTAAAATATGTTTTAGAATGTGTTTAAAATATGTTTTTATATAAAATGGTTAAAATATGCTTTTATATAAAATGTTTTTTAGTTCGTTAGTGGAAAAAAGCTATCAGATCTGAGTCATGTATTTTGATTTTGATATTTTTAGTATGTAAAATCTACTATTTCCCTCATGTATATTTAGAAGAGTAACTTTGACAGTAGTAAAAATATTAATAATGAGTTGCAGAGAAATAAGTGTATGCAAGCTCCATGAAAATTGGTTGATAGAGGAGATAAAAGTATTGTGTCATTCTTGAGTTTTGCAAGCCTAACTGAAAATCTTGAATTAGAAAATATTCTGTTCAACAAAGCAAACCATTACATTTCAGATACAAATCAAATTTTTATTATCTATTCCTTCACATTCCCATTTGTAATGTTATATTTTAAAATATCAAAAGATGGAGATTTTTCTGAAAATATACTAGAAACACATTGGTTCTGAAGCTTTTTATTTATAACAATCTTCAATTATAAAGGTCGTAAGGTAAAAATGCTGTCAACATATATTTTTCATCATACAAATTACTTAATTGCTGTGGGTTCTACTCTATAGTAATAACTAATGGAGAATGTATATTTAAGAAACTGTTTAAGAGATGGAGTGGTGGCTTATTGATTGGAGTGCTTGCCTGGCATGCACAGGGACCAGGGTTCAAAGCCCAGCACCACATGCACAACTATCAGAGAACAAAAGACAGATGGAAAAATAAATAAAATAATAAATAAAACTGCTGCTCTCTTTCTCTCTTTCTGTCACTCTCTCTTAAAACAAACAAACGGCTGAGTGAGCCAACACTCAGCCGTTAACAGCGCTTGCCTGGCATGCGCAAGAATGTGAGTTCAAATGCCAGCACCACGTACACAGTGAAGTATTGTGAAAGCCACATGAAAAACTAAATAAAATTGATTCTCTCTCTCTCTCTTTCTCTCTTTCTCTCTCTCTCTCATTGTCCCTCTCTCTTTAAAAACAATCAAACAAACAACAAAAAGAAAGAAATTGTTTAAGCCACAATTTCTAATCCACAAATCACCTATCACAAATAGATGAATAGATCTTGGCCTAAAGATAACATCCTCTAATCTCTTATGTTTCTTGTTTAAGTAACAGAACCAGAGGGTGTATGTATTGTTCAACCATGGTAAGATAGAGCTCTTTTAGGAAAACAAAACTTACTCTGTTTACAGGCTTTTGTTCCTCTTTTTTATTTTTTTTTTAATTTTTGCATTATTTGCCTGCATCATAAACAGCTTTTGGAGGTAAAATTATAAAACGTTGGCAGAAATATTTTTGAGATTTGTTACTCAACTCAGTGTTTGAAAATCCTGGCACCCTGCATGTTGACGCAAATGGATACTCATTTTATATTCTTATTATTACAAAGCTCATCGGTACCTGTAAGTCATGGCTATTGCTTTGCTCCATTATCTTATCCCTGAACCATACATTAGAATTTATTTTCCCTGGAAAATCCAAATTGTCTACTAAGAAAACCTGAATTCAATGAATAATTGTATAGCTCTCTGTTTCCTTTCATTCTCCAGAAATGATTTTAATATGTTTTCATTTCTATTTAGACAAATACAATACATTGGGATCTGCTTTCCTCAGATAACTTTGTCATGGCTATCAAAGGATCTTTGTTTCTATGTAGTATTTCAAATGCAATTTCCATAGCATTTATATTGAAAAGTGGGAAGGACGATTCAAATCACAGTCTGAGTGATAATCTAATGGACTATAGTACACGCTAAAATAGTAACTATGGCCACTTAAAAACTTGTGGGTGTAAATTGAGAACGTCATTTTTAAAAATTCTATTAGTGGTGAATGTATATAGTAATGCTTTTTATTTTATTTATTCAAATCATTGCTTAAAAGGTACAAACTAGTATTTTTTACATCCTTTCATGTACTTACACCTTATTAGAACACATATTTTTTGCAAGTCTCTTCTATTTAGATTTAAGATGGTAATGAAAATGTTATGAGTAACCTAGGTATTTACTTTTACATCTCTGATAAAAAATTTATTTTAAAAAGAAAAATCATCTAAATGTTACACATACAATATCATGGAGAGATTTTAATCTATTATTCTTTTAAGGATGATGAAGTTAATGGAGTACATTTCTCCATCCTTTAACATTTTTTGGATACCTAAAAAATAAAGTACTTTATGAGTGGATCAAGAGTACACAAAGATGAATTAAAAAGTATCATTGTCTTGCTGCCTGTGATGGCACAACCCTGTAATCCCAGCAGCTTGGGAGGCTGAGGCGTAGTTCAGGAGTTCAAAGCCAGTCTCAGAAATTTAGTGAGGCCATAAGCGAATCAGCGAGAACCTGTCTCAAAATTTTTAAAAAAAATGAATAAACAAAAGAACTAAGAAAACCTGGGTATGTTGCTCAGTGGTTAAGCATCCCTGGGTTCAATTTCTGGTACCAAAAAAAAAAAAAAAAGGATCACGGCACTGAGTGAACTCATCATATATTAAGAAAAAATGCTGTGCAAAATGATTCCTTCAGCTCTATTATAGTCTGTTTTGAAGAATATATGAGTAGTAATGAAAATTTGTGTTATCCTCTGCTAATACCTATGTATTCCATGTGGTCTTTCAGGACCTATTACAACCACTATCATCTTTGAATCTTGCAAAATCTGAAAAATGGCCATTCCTAAATATGAATTTTTGAACAAATAAACAGAGTAGCAGAGTATCAGTATCATTGATTGATTGACATCTCTCAGCTACTATTTGTTTCATCCAAGGACTTGATCAGGTCTTCTGACCACAGGTGCTGTGATACTATCTCCACGTGAGCAACTGTGCTCCTCTCTTTACAATGACTAATCTGTTGTTTAATTATTGGTTCTTCCTTGAAAAATATCGCTGTTTCCCATAGAACCCCACACAATATCATACCAGTGCAATGCAAAATACCTTCTTTATATTAAATGGTAGAACAGACTGTTGGTGGGTAAAGCATCAGGAAGTCCTGGGAGGCCAGTGCTGAATTTTATAACAAATGTCCTAGTTTTTTTAAGTTCTCACATCTTGGATAAAATTATTGTAAAAGCATGAGTTCTCTTGCATCTGTGAGAAACTTGCTGAAAGCAGTACCTCAATGAGATTTGAAGGCTGTCATGCAGTTTTTATAGGATCTGTCTGCCTCCTTGGGCGATGAAGGATTTACCATATAAAGGATTTACTTATCGGTATGAAATCTTCTTTAAAAACAAAATAAATCATAGTATTATTCAAATCTAATGAATTAACATATGTTTATTTATTTTACCTGAAATTTTAAAATATTCGACCTGTAGAAGTTTTTGTTCAAAATGAGTTTTAAGAGGACACTTACCAATATATAAAACAGATCAGAAATACTTTGGTCTAGAAGTTTGAAGAGGGCTATTTTAACTACTTTAAAATATTTTGTTGTCAAATGCACATTACAATTCTTGGATGAATATTACCTTGCCAATTTTTATTTTATTTTTAAAATTGGAATAATCTTTACTCACATAGGACTGAATATAAACATCCATATTTGCTGTGTGATTAACATCTATATATTATCTCTCTATTCAATTTGATTTCCTAAAGTTTAGGAAAATATTAATTTAGATACCTAAGGCAGTTATGAATGTTTTTTTACTAAACATTTCTACTTGTTCCCAGATGTATGTAAATGATAATTCAGCAATTATTACTTCTATACGTGAATAGATACAAGTAAATTACTTAAGAATAGGAAATGGACTAAGCTTTGGATTCATATTTGTTTTGTTTTCTATATATTATTTCTTTGGCATTGAAAAAGGAAGATAAAGGCATGTATTGAATATTTACTCATATGCCAAGTATTGTCAATCACATAATATATTCTATATTTCTCCACTGACATAATTTTATTTATCTTATTATATGGCTGGTGAGGATAAAATTCACAAAAATAAAATTGTCAGAACCATAAAATTAGGAGTAGGAGATTTTGGGAGTCTACTCATGAGTTTCTCTACAAATTACTATTGTTTACCACATGAAGGATTTACTTAACCATATGAAATCTTCTTCAAAAACAGAGTAAATCACAGGATTATGCAAATCTGATGAATTAACATACGTTTGATGTGCTGTATAAGTAATAGGGAATCAACTAATGCTTTTGCATTATTCTTCATTCTGTGCTATTGTGTCTTCTCTTTTTCATAAGCACCTTTAAAAATCCTTATGGATAATATTTTTAAGTTAACAATATTTTAAAATATTTAATGTTTGTCTTTAACCAAGAAATGTAAACACTAAGTGCATAGGTGATTAGAGATGTTTAGTTATCAGTATACAAGTCATAAAATGTACAAAGTATGATCTTTGTTATTTACAGAGCTAAAATGATAACAATAAGTACATTTATGTATATCAATTTAAAAACGCTTTCATTTTTTGAATTTTTTCATTATATCTTGTTAAATGACAAAGATAATCCAACAATTACCTCTTTCCTACTGTCAACTAAGCTTAGTGCTATAGAGTAGCTTTATAAAAGATATATTTTTGGACACACAAACTCAGCAACAGAAAATCTATGAACACATTTAAGGTTAGGAAAGATGTCTCATTTAGTGAAGCATGCTTACTGATACCTTTTCTTTCCCTGCTTTTAATGTTGGTTTCTAATGTTAAAATCACTATTACAAATATATTTGCTGGAATGTAATTCCACTTTGCAAAGCAGTGCTTTAGAGTTAATTTTGGAAGGACTTTCTTTTCTATTAGGAATTGCTAGGAAGGCGTTTACATTATTCTGAGGAAATCTTGGCACCATAGCAAGATTTAATACAAATACTTGTGATCTTTTTGGTTTGTCAGAATTTATTTTGTTCAAGCATTTTCTGAAATTGCTTTTGTGAATTTACATTTCATTTTAATTGGAATCAAATGAGCAGTGTCAGGTGAGATACTGAATGCTTTTTAAATATGCTGACAGGGAGATATCTCTTATTTGATAGATACTGGGTACTTTTTAAATAGACGTGTCTTGAATTAAGCCTTTAAAAATATTGACTAAATATTAAGCATCTATCAAGAATTCACTAAATGTGCATTTGTAACATCTCATTTTAATTAAAATGTCCTTAAATTACATGAAAGAACCAAAATTTAATTTGTTTCTTTCAATATTTTTGTTTATGTTTGATCTTTATGTAATTTCAATAAAATACAGTTGTTCTCATTCAATTAATCTACTCCTACAAACATATAGTACTTCCATAGGAAACTATGTAACAAAGAACTTCTGAAATTTGTATTTTTGGCACTCTATTAAAAGCAATATATTCTGTATTTTAATATATAAATCAGTCACTTCAAACTAATTTCTGAACATACTTTCATGAAAATTATGGCATAAAACATCATTTCTTCATATTAGCTAAAAACCTAAGACTAATAGTATTTAATCTTCAAGTTTCACTTTTGAGAAAGATGATCACATTTATTCTGTAAAGCACCTTCCTGATCTATTGCTGTTGTGGGCATCTTTGAGCAAAATGGCTCTGAGGTAGAATATTTGACTGTGCCTTATACACCATTGTGTGATCTGTAAAAATTATCAGCATAAAAGCTAATGCCAACAAACATTCCAGATGCCAAGCTTCACATCTGATTTTAGATAATTTGTAAATGATGAAAGATACTAAAGTTGGCATAATTAGAAAGATATCCTACCTTCACACATTAGAATTAATATGGTTATAAGGTCCATATTATCTGAAGCAATCTAGAAATTCAATGAAATCCCTCTCAATATCCCTATTGTATTTATAACTGAAATAGAATAAATATTAAAATTCACGTGGAGACACAAAATACTCAGTCCATTTGTTCTACTATAACAAATACCTGCAAATGGGTAATCTAAAAACATGGATTTATCCCTTACAGTTTGGAAGGTTAGGAGTCAATAATCAAGGTGCCAGCATATCCAGTGTCCGGTGAGAGCTGCTGTCTGCTTCTAAGATGGCAGTTTGTTGATATGTCCTTGCAGCAAAGAAGCCAGAGAACATAGAGCAAAAGGGGCTAAAAGGATGAGACTTATACCTTCAAGTGGCAGAAAAGAGTAAAAAAGGAAGTTCCCAAGCTTTTGATAAAAGCTTTAATCTCATACATAATGGCAGATTTGGCCTGGCATGGTGGCACAAGCCTGTAATCCCAGTGGCTTGGGAGACTGAGACAGGAGGATCCCGGGTTCAAAGCCAGCCTCTGTAACTTAGCAAGGCCCTGTGACAAGATAAAAAAATAAATAAAAATTTAAAAAGGGCTGGGAATGTGGCGCAGGAGTTAAGTGGCCCTGTGTTTAATCTTGGTTACAAAAAAAAAAAAATCAACACAAAGAAGCTCAGCTCACTTCTTAATACTATCACATTGGATCTTAGGTTCCAATGTATGAATTGTTGAGGAGATATCTAAAGCCATCGTATTTCCTACAAAACTACAATCATTTTTAAAGTATGAGATTAGCATTAAAAGACAATGGAACAGAATAGAAAGCAAAAAACAGAACCACAGTGAACTGATTTTCAAAAAGTGTGTCAAAAAGACGCAATGGGTAAACTATTGCATCTTCAATAACATGGTACTGGAAAACGGGGTGCTCACATGCAAAGGAATGAACTGGGTATCTATAATACACCACATACAAAACCAACCCGAAGAGAATTAATGACTTAAAAGTAAACTTGAAACTTAAATCCTGGAAGAAAATATAGGGAATAAGTGGCTTTTGTTTCTTCAACACACCATTGTGCACATGATGCTGGGGTTTGAACCCACATCCTCATGCATACCAGCATACCAGTGCGGTAACCTCTGCGCCACCACTCCAGCTCCTAGGGAATCAGCTTTTTGACATTGCTCTTGTTAATGATTCTTTGTATTTGACATAACAGCACAGACAACAAATCCAAAATTAGACGCGGATGACAACATCAAGCTTAAAAATATGCACCCTGGTAAACAATCAACAAAATGAGAAGACAAACTATAGAAAGTGTGAAAGCATTCACAACTCGTACATATTATAGCAGGTTCATATCCAAAACATAAAAAACCTCCTACAGAAACTCAATGGCAAAGGAAACAACAACAAAAACAATCTAAAAACTAAACGAAATACCCCCCAAAGAAACCCCAAATAAGCTAACTAAAAATGGACGCAATACTTGAACAGAGATTTCTCTAATGAAGACACAAATGGATCCCAGTTATATGAACGTGTACTGTACTTCACTAATCATCAGGGAAGCAAATTAAAGCCACAATGAGACCTCACCTCACACCTGTAAAGAAGGTTGTAATTACTGTCAACCTTATTTTTAAAATTATACACTTTGTTTTCAAGATCTGAGAATCTGTCATCAACATAGTCTAATTTATTGGTGATGCTTAAACTGAATTTTTATTTTGATTTATTGAGTCTTTTATTTAATCTCCATTTTTTGAAATGTTCTTTCACTTCCTGTATATTCTATCTTAATTAATTCCTTAGATCTTATTTAGTCATTGGACATTTTAATTATCAACTTTCTTAATTTTTTTTAGCTTTTCTCCATTATGCTGTCAATGGAGTCAGTTGTATTGGGGGGATATTTAGGATGGCTTATTCCCTTGATTCTTATATTTTTAATACTTCTGCCCATCTGTTGAGATGATTATGTTTTCTATATCTATATAAGGGAATTTTTAGTGAACTTTTCTGTGTTCTGAGTTGGGCAAATATTTTGGAATCATTATTTTCACTCAATTTTAATGCTCTAAGTCCTATCTCTAGTAACACATTGAGAGGAGATATTAATCCCCAACTTTGAAAAGTAGTATAGAGATTACTCAAAAGAAAGGACTACCATATAATCCAGGTATTCCGTTGCTTAGTACTTATCCCAAAGAACTGAAATCAGCATACTATAATGATACAAGCACATCAATATTTATAACAGCACAATTCACAATCGTCAAGTTACAGAACCAGCCCAGATGTCTGTCAAAAAGAAATGGATTAAGATAATGTGGTAATATACAAGGGAGTTTATTTAGCCATAAAGAATGAAATTATTGCATTTTCTGGTAAGCAGATGATAATGGAGAACATCATGGTATATGAAATAAGCCAGACTAAAAGTTAAGGGTCATTTTTTTTCCTCACATGTAGAAACTAGAGGAAAAATAAGAGTAAAGAAAGAGGGACCTTGTAGCCAGGCAGCAGTGACACAGTCCTGTAAATCCCAGCAACTTGTGAAGATGAGGCAGAAGGATCTCAAGTTTAAGACCAGCATCAGTAATTTAGGGAGAGCATAAGCAACTTAGCAAGAGCCTGACTTCAAAGAAAAAAGTAAGAAGGTTTAGGGTTGGGGATGTATCACAGAGGTTAAGTTCCCCAGAGTTCAACCCCCAGGATGGAAATAAAAAATAGGTGTGGGAGATATCACAAAAATAGAAGGGAGATCAGTGGATTATAGGAAGAGGTTGAGTGGGAGAAAGGAAAGAATGGGAAAAGGGAGGAATTTTGAAGTGAAATTGACTATATAGATCACAGTAAAGTTCACCTTTATGTATATTTATAAAGTACCAGTTCAACAATGAATAAATAGAAGAAAGACCAGTAAAGTAGAGGTAATAAAACAGAGGGAGAGAGAAGGGGAGGGAAAGAGTAAATAATGGGGACTGCACTAGAGCAAATTATATTCCATGCTTGTGTAATTATGATAAAATGGGTCACTTGAATATAACTATAATCCACTAATAAAACATTTAAAAAATGAATAAATAAAAATGGAACCCACAAACAAAAATTATAACAGAGGGAGGAAAAGGCTAGTGAGGAAGAAGGAAACAAGGAATTTTACATGTTTTTGTTAGGAATGAAAATTGGAAGATATTTTGGAAAATGGTATGGAAGTTCCTCAAAAAATTAAAAACGCAAACAATCATATGACCTACCAAGTCCACTTTCAGGGATACATGTACACATACATACATACTATTCATTATGAAAATTAGTGAAATATTGCCATTTGAAACAATGTAGATAAACCTAGATGACATTATGCTAAGTGAAGTAAGCCTGTTACAGAGGGAAAAATATCTCATGGTTCAATTATGTGAGCTAGTAAAACAGTCAATGCCATGTCACTGAACCAGAGAATAAAGTCATGGTTGCCAGCAGGAGGGAAAAATGGGAAATTATTGTTTATTGGGTCTCTGTTATGCAAGAAGGATACACTCTAGAGCTGCTATACAACACAGTACCTACAAGTAATGATAAAGCATAAGGTACTCTAAGATATAGTAGGAGGACAGATATCATGTTAAGTGTTTTTGAACACATGCACACACACACACAAACACACACACAAAGAACACAAGGATGTGATAATCTATTTAGCACTAAAGAAATGTATACATTCAGTCTTTGCATTTTTGTACATCAATTATAGTTAAATAAATCATAATAGGAAAAGCGAAGATGACAAAGATGGAATCTAAGACCAGTCCCTAAGGACATAATCATCATGCTTCTCAGGGGCAATACAATGGGTTATCCAGGAGGATTGATGATGTGTGGTATGTACACACAACTAATTACTTGTTGACTCCTTCCTGTTTATATACACATTCCTTCATTTTATCAGATGATTTTTTTTTTTAAAGAGAGAGAGAGGGAGAATGAGAGGGAGAGAGAAAAACAGAATCAACTTTAGTTAGTTTTTCATCTGGTTTTAGCTCCATCACTTAGCTGTGTATGCGGTGCTGGGGTCTGAACTCAGGTCCTCGTGCATGCCAGGCAAGCGCCACACCACTGTGCCACTTCTCTAGCCTCAGCAGATGATTTTTAATGTTTAAAGTTTTCAGATGTTCTGTACTTGTAGGTCTTCACAGACTGACCTGCAGGAAATAACGACTGTCTTTACTGCAGTTCTGCTAGAAGAATAATTGTCATCACCAAAGAGTTAAAAGTTTAAGACACTATTTTGATCAAATTGCCTTTTTAAAATTTTTCCACAATATACTATATATGTCATGAAATTCTGTGAAGGCCTGAACTTGGCCACTGTTTCTGACCTTCTCTTTTCTACTCTTGCTGTTTGGAATTAAAGATTCTAACACCTGTATTTTACCCAGGAAGCAGTAAGTAGACTTACATTACTCTGGAGAGAAAAGTGCCCATGAAAATGTAGACATTCATACATAGACAATAAAATACTATGGGCATTTTCTAATAAACGGTTTCATTATAGTCAGAGTTAATCTATATATTATATTAACACCTCATAAGAAATACTGTTACATACAAACTCTCATGCGAGTAAAATTATGTTTTAAATTGTATAGATCCTTTATTTTATTTCATTTTTTGTAGTACTAAGGATTGAAACCAGAGCCACAAAGCGTATGAGGGAAACACTGTACCACCGAGCTGCATCCCAAAGCTTTGTTTGTTTATTTGAGACATACTCTCACTAAATTGTCCAGGCTGCCCTCAACTTGTGATTCTCCTGCCTCATCCTCCGAAACAGTTGAGATTACAAGTGTGCTTGTAGTCCTGTTTTTTTCTCATTATGAACAATGTTTATCTTCTTTAGCTCATCAATTACCAAACATACTTCCCTTATTCATGGGCTGTATTCCTCTTCACGAGTAGTTATGTCTTTATGGACAGTTATTGTAAAATATGAATAACTGAATTCTTTAATGCCAGGAGATATTGTGTATTGGCTAGTTGCATGGTCCTATAAAGTTAATGCATTACCTGATTCCATTTTAATTTAGTAAAAATGTAAAACTTGAAATAACTTAGGAAATATGCTGACACAAATAATAAACTGATGCAAAGCAAATGGCTTCCTCTTGCACATATTTCAGCAGGTTGAATAATGTTTCTTTTTCAGGCACCTGTTATCCTCAGGAGTCTTGACTTTAAGTAAAATATGTTAGCCTTAGTATTGACCTTATTAAAAAATCATTTGAAGTGCATATGTCATTAAGTAACTGAAACAAGACTTCACATTCTGTACTGAAGCATATAAAAATTGTGACTAAGATCAACCTCATTTCCTAGAAAATATCTTATACTCTTCAGTTGGGTCCACATCATTATTATTTTAGTCAAATATCCCTTTGGAAAATTATATTATTCTAAAAAGCTCTGTCTCATCTTGAGTAAAGGCATCCCCAAATTATGATAAATTGCAGATTGTCAAGGATTTGAAGATTTGTAGGTATACTGAAAAGTGTTTCAAGAAAATAAAGATTCTCCCCTAACACTCTCAACTAAGATACAAATTAAATCTTTCTTAAAATATTTTGAATTGAATCATGGTTTATGAAAACAATACTGATAGTATATTTAGCAAATTACTAATCTGCTTACCACACTATATACTCACTTAGTAAGGGTACATACCATTATTAAGTGTCTACAGTTAAGATGCTTGGAAAAATCTCATATTAAGCTACGTCTTCTCATATTAAGCTTGCAATACGTGGTATATATTATTGTAAAACATTTGCCAATGGTATATAATTTTTATCAATGATATATTGACTCTTTTTCTCCCTGAGTGTTTTCAAATGGGAGCTTACTTCCACCTCAACCTGGACAGTTATTTACAAGAATTATGCATAAATATCTTATATTTCATTTTATTATTTATTTATTTATGTTTAAAGAGAGAGGGACACTGAGAGAAGGGGAGAGAGAAAGAGACAGAGAGAAAGAGAGAAAGAGAATCAAGTTTATTTAGCTTTTCACATGGCTTTGGTTGATCTGACAATCCATGTTGTACGTGGTGCTGGGGTTCAAACCCGCATCCTTGCACATCCCAGGCAAGCACCGTAACTGCTGAACCACTGCTCCAGGCCCCATAAATATATTTTAAAAGCTGATTATGAAGTGCTTTATTCTTGTGCACATGAAAAAACTACCAAGTTTTCCCCATGAAAAGACTGTTGGTCTTCTCTATGCCATTTCATCACAATCAGAGGCAGAGATGTCCTATCAATCTCCAGGAGGCAATATGTTGCTCAAGTTGATCAGATATTCTTGACTCAGCCTAAGTTTGGACCTAAGTCTCAGCAGACTTAGTGAGGTGAGGTGAGACATGTGTCCAGGTAGAAGAAGGAAAGAAACCAGCAGATAAGCATGGTATGTAGCTCTAGCATTTAAGTGAAATTGGTTCATGGAATTACAATATTCCATTTATATTTGCTGTTTATTTTACTTAGAATAAGAAAAAACAAAATAAACCAAACAAAACAAAACTCAGTATCAAGATAGGAATCTCAATTTAAAAAAATGCTCTGCCTTTTCGAGGATGGTACCCCCAATAGTAACTGGATTTCTAAAAACTCTAAACTGTTGTTAAGCTTTTGGATCAAGTGAAGACTCATCAGTGGAAAGGGAACATAGACAAGAAGCAGATCAGATATAATTTTGCATTTAATATATGGTGTCAAGCTTCAGATGCAAGACATAAAGAATTCCCCTAAATTAAACCTTAGTTATTCCCTCAAATATATTGATATTCTTCAAAAGATTTAACTATTCCAAATGTTTCTGAAAATGACCTATATGATTATATTTGTCCCAAAAAAATTTATTTTTAAATGTTTTTATTTTAAAACATTTGCTTTATATGACTTTCCTTAACAAGATGCCAGAGGAGGCACTGAGATTAGACAAGTGATAAATGTAGCTGAGGCTCAAAACCCTGAAATCTTCCATGCACAGGTAGCAGCACCAGCACGCTCTGAGGTTGTCCCTACCAAAATAATAAAAACATGAATACAACCCGTGCCATGTTATGAGCATGGTATCTCTTACTTATATTATAAGAGATAGAAAGAGAGGTTGCTTTGAGGCTCTCTGGCATTGGAAGAAAGCATGACAATTATTCTGAATATTAAACTGACATGAAAAATCCGCAGAAAACAAACAAAATTAAGAAGCTACCAAGATGCATGGAAAGAAAAATATACCACAGAGAGTGAAAGGGAGAGAGAAGTTGGGGTAGAGAAAGACAGAACAACTTATTTGTGGGACATAAAAGAACTAGTGTGGTTTTAGAACATGTTCACAGATTTTGTGATATTTCTTCTACCTCTAAGCAGGGTCTATGACTGTCTGTGTAACCTGGGGAAAGAGATTATTGCTTCATCCAACAAAGTCTGGTGGGAGTGATGCAACAGGATCTCTGAAGGTCCTATAGGGACATGAAGCTTCTGTTTGAATGCAAGAACTCAGACAATCATAGGGTTTCTTGTGGGGAAGCTAAAACCACATGCATGAGACCTATAAGTGCTTTGATTGATAAGCCCAGACAAATCCAATATTTCAATCACCCAAACTTAGTAGGCAGACATGTAAATTAAACTAACTTGAATTCTCCAGATTAACTCATCTAAACAGAAATTCACCCAAGGGAAACCTGCTCAAAGTCTTGACTTAGTCAATCATGAAATAAAATAAAATGTTTGTAATTTTAAGCCATTATATTTTGAGGAAATTTACTATACTGCAACATGTAATCAGGAAAGCGACAATGCTTAATTATGTTACTAACATACTTAAAAGTGAAAAGAGAAAAGAGACAAATAGAATTTATCTTCACTCAAGGTTTGTTGAACGGGAAAGAAAATAACAAATTGAATTAATTATTAAGACCAGTCTTGTGGTATTTGCTTATGATGTACACACTATCAAATATGAAAGAGACATTAGGTCTTCAAGGTTCCAATTCGAGAAGATTACAAACACATCATGAACTTCCAGTCCAGCCACTTCTCTTCTTGCCTGTTTGGAGTTAACCAAAAAAAAGAAGAAGAAGAAAGAAAAGAAAAATGACATCTGAAGTAAGTTAGTTATTTCCAGGTACCCTAACTGAGGTAAATTTGATTGACCTGTAACTTGTAATACAAGTAGACTAGACTGCTTAAGAAAACTATGAACACGTTACCAATAGAAAAACAGATCTAGAATTATGGGCAATCTGACTTGGCAACTATTTCATGCAAGTTCTTCATAGTTTCATAGTTATTTTTGGAGACTACATACTGATTGAGAAATCAGGATGATATAATGTCATTAAATATACAAATAAACAATGAAATCATTATTTTTATACAAACTATAAAATAAATGTTAACAAAAATCTATATATTACATGCATAAAGGTATTTAAATAACCCTGATTTAAGTGCTGAGTATAATTTGTAAAACATTTTGCCCATTGTCATCCATTATTGAATCTTCTCCAATATTTTCATCAAAAAATAATAAAAACATATCTTACTAAGTTAAGCATAAGACATAAACATAAGACACCAGGGAGGGGGACAAAATAAAAGTACCATAACATTGATCTTGGCAATAACATTTTTTGAGATACTAAAACACGGAAAGGAAAACCAAAAAATATGCAAGTAGGACTTCATCAAACTAAAATCTTTCTGCAAAGCACAAGAAATAATTAACCAAATTAATAGGCAACCCACTGAAAGGGAGGAATATTTATAAATTATATGTTTAGCTAGGTTTGAACATCTAAACTACATAAGAAAGAAACTCATAAAACTCAATAGCACAAAAATAACCAGATGAAAATATGAACAAAGCAATTGAATAGAAATTATTCCAAAGACATATGAATGTCCTACAGGTATATGGAAAATGAATGCTAATCATTACTAATCATCAAGGAAATGGAATTAAACCCACAATGAGATACCATCTCACACCTGTTAGGGATACTCTTATCATCAAATTTTAGAGAAATAATATATAATGGAAAAGATGTGGAGAAATAGAAGCCCTCATACATTGTTGGTGGGAGTATAAGTTGATAGTACCATTATGGAAAAGAGCAGGCAGATTCTTTAAATAATAAAACAGAACTACCACATGATCCATCAATCCCACTTCTGAGTCTGTATCCAAAGAAAAATGATCATTGTCTCAAACAGAAGTCTCTACTCTCAAGTTCATTATGGCACTCTTCACATTAACCAAGAAACAGAATCAACAAGAGGTTGGTGAACTGATGAATGGGGAAAAATGAGATATGCATATGTAGAACAGAATATTACTAGCTTTACAAATGGAAAGTCTTGAAATTGAAAACAACATGGATGAACATGAAAGACAAGTACTGCTTGATCTCACTTTCATATGTAGCACACAGAAAGGCAATTCAAACTCAGAAACAGGGTAAAAGAGTGGTTACCATGGGTTGGGCATTGGAGGAAATGGGAATTTGTTTGTAAAAGGTACAAACTCACAGTTGTAGCATGAGTAAGCTCTGGAGACCAAATATACCACACGGTGACTATTCCAAGTAATGGAATATTGTATACTTGAAATTTACTGCAAGTGGATCTGAAGGATTCTCATCAAAAGAAAAAAGTTTAAGTATGTGAATGATGGATATGGTAACTAGCTTGATTATAACAACTTTTCACAAGACATTTGTACCTCAAATCATCACATTTTATTCTTTGAATGGATATATTTTCATTTGTCAATTATACCTCAATAAAACTAAAAAGACAACCATCTCATTGAAAATATTGCTACCTTTATTTATTTTCTTCAAATTTATTTTTTACTTCATTCGTTAAAAACTTCTCAGAAGGAACTTTGAGATGATTTAAATCCAAAGAAATAAAAATGGGTTAAAAAGAAAAGGAAATTAATCAATATTTAATCTCATAATATATGTAAATGAATTTATATCATATGAATACATATAATAATAAAAGTAGTTAAAAGTGCTGCAGAAAAAGAAAGAATACTCAGAACTTCTTAGTGTAGGTCCAACTAAAACTTCTCAACATGACATCATTTGCAACTGTAAGATGAGAGTTCCATGGGGAGGAAGAAATTAAAGATTTTACAGGATAGACTGGGAGAACTCAGGCACTACTAACTAGTAGTGTAGAAGTCATTGATTGGTTACTTTGGGTTTAACAGGAGGAGAGAAAAAATATTGGGGGACAATGTTTTGCTGTGGTCAGTGAAAATTTTCAGTCCTCAGTATCATTGACAGCAGGTAATATTCTTGGGTAATTACTTTAGCTAGGCACAGTTCCAAAAGTTTAAATGTATATAATTACCACTACAAAACTATGAGATGTATTGTGCAGTACAACACTCAACTTTTCCCAGAGAAGTCTGGCCTTTGCTTTCAACTCTTAGGAGAAATTGTTAGGTCCTTAGAATTCCCTATGTGATAAGAATGGCTTTGTTTACCTGGGGGATTTAAGTCAGACAAGAATGTCTAATAATAAGATTTATGGGGATCATTTTGAGTCACATGGAATCAGGTTGATCTCTGGAGGTGCTGAAGATTGAGGTCAGCCATATGAGCAGTTAACCGTGGAATCTCAATAAAGACTGGAACAAGGGTAAGCTTCTCTGGTTGGCAATATTCCACATATTTTGTCACCTGTTATTGATGATAGGAATTAACACTCTCTATGACCCCATGGAGGGAAGCATAGAAATGAAAACAGTGTGTGTTTGGAAATTTCCTTGACACTTTCCTATGCACCTATTCCTTTAGGGAACCTAATTTTTATCCTTTCAGTTTAGTAAACCATAATCAGAACAAAAGCTTTTAGTTAGTTTTATGAATCACTGTAGTATATTATTAAACCTGAGGATACACTTGACCCCAATGAGAAACCCAAATATACTCAGGCAGGCATATAAATCTAGTAATTTCAATATTTAAAATGCATGTATATTGTCATTTATATCTGTAATTTGGGGAATTAAAGAGGACATATGAGATCGAGGAGTGGGGAGAAGGGGGGATTCTAGACAAAGATCAGGGTTAAGCTACACTGTCAATACATATGCAGTATGAATGTGAGCCAACAAATTCCTTCATCCTGTAACACAATGTTGAAACAACTAAAAATAAAAAGAACTCTGAAGTTGGTGTTGGAAGGGAAAGCAGTCTTGTGCACTCTTCTACTTCACATATATGACCCCTGCGTTCAAAACAAGTACAAAACTTGTTTTCAAGGTTTGCATGCCCTGGAGCAATAAACAAACAGTATTGACAACTACTTTTCAGACAAAGAAACTAAATTTTAGGAAACTTACTCAAATATACAATACTTACAAATGGCGGAACACAGGTACCCACCTATGTTTGTAAGCTTTTCATTGATGAGACAAAATACCTTAGATAAGAAATTAAAAGAGGAAAGATGTATTTAGGCTCCCTGTTTCAGAAGTTTCAATCCATAGTCACCTGGCTCCATAGCTTCTGAGCGCATATTGAGGCAACACATCATGGCAAGGAATATGTGGTATGCAGGCTCACCTCATGACAGTTTGGAGGAAAGGAGAGAAAGAGCGGAAGGGCCTGGAGACTTAATACACCCTTCACGGTCATGCCCCTAATGACCTACTTTCTCCTAGTAGGCTCCACCTCTTATCATTTCCGACACTATCCAATACAGCCACCAGCTAGAGACCAAGCCTTCGACACATGAGCCTTGGGGAGACACTCTAGATCCAAAGCATAACACCAACCCAGTTCGGTTTTACTCTGGAGGCTATAATCTTTCCACTGTTTAATATTACCTCCTCAGGCATACATAGGGGCACAAGGTTAAACCTGTGCATATTTAAACCAATTAGAAGAATGTATATCTATATTTTTTCATGTAAAGTGACTTAAAAATCCACAGGTCATAGTCACTTAACTTGTGAAAGCCTCTGCTAATTATTTTCCCAGGGGATGGTACTAACTCATTAAAAGCAAAGAATAAACTTAAGAATGGTATTTTAGATGTATTATTCATGTTGGAATGAAATTTATCTTAACATATGATCCAATTTCCTATATTACAAATTCAGTTGTGAATTTCAAGAAAATTGCATGCAGGGGGAATTCAAAAGTTGATATTTGTATCAAATTTCAAAGCTGAATTTTGAATTGCTATTCCATCAAACATAATACATGACTAGATAATGGCATACAAGGTTCCCAAGGAAGAGAGCTGTTCCTAGTGTTTTGTTAGGTTATTAAACAAAAATTAAGGAAAGTTGGTATATAGTAAATAACTTAAATATGGATCTTCTTTTACATAAAATCCTCAAATTGATATGAGACAAAAAGGTTTCTGACATTGCAGCAAAAGAGGAGGTATCATTGAGTATAGTACAACATGATCTATCACAAACCTGTATGCTTTAATGTGTTCTTTAGCTATAAAATATGTTTATATAATAAAATCAGTCACTAAAAGGGAGGGCAAAAGCCATTTAGCAAACAACAGAAAGACCAGTAGAGGGATAAGACAGGAGAGTGGGTGGGAAAATGCTGGGGACTTAATTAGAATAGGCTATACTGCATGCTTTTACAAAAATGTAAATGTTAATCTTATTGTCAAATATATCTAAAAAGAACAAAGGGTTGGCGGAAGGAAAGAGAAGGGGAAATGCTGGAATTGAGTTAAAACGAGGTGTATGCCAAGCTTTTATGTCATTATATATACTACTGTCATGTATATTTTAAAAAGTGTTCTTTATAGATGTAAGAATTATGTCACTATGGTTGGCTATATTAGGAAAAACATATATGACCCAGAAAGAGAGGCAAGGGACCAGAAGACAGAAGGAGGGAGGTAGAGAGATGTTGGTGGAGGGTGGATATAGACCAAATTAAATTGCTGTACTGTGCATTTATGAATATGTGACAACAAATCCTATCATTGTGTACAACTATAATGCACCAATAAAAAAATAAAGGATATTGAGAATGAAGAACACCCTGATGTAATTTGAAAATAACAGAAGAGGGACACTCTAGTGAGTAGAATTATAATATTATGGAATTTGAAGTCGAATAAAATGGGATTAATTGAGCACATGTCTTTCTTTAATATTCTTCTTAAAAAGTCTTACTATAAATGGATAATATAAAAATATATAGATATTAAGGGATCAGTGGTTATGGAGCCTTCCTAGCATGCACAAGGTTGTAGGTTTGAATCCCAGCCCCATGTGGACAAAAAAGTGTCAGAGCAACAAAAATCACATGAAAAAATAGATAAAATTGATTCTCTCTTTCTCACTGTCCCTCTCTGTCTCCTAAAAATAAAAAAATACTAAAAAAATTTTAAAAACCAACTATATAAATATTAGATACTGAGATGAGTAAGAAACCATACTTATTCTAAAAGATCTTAATGTGGATGAAGATTTATGAGGGGTAAAATTAACAGAATCAGGTATCAATTCTGAACTCCATTTAAACAACATGGGTCTATAATCATAAATGTAGAAGAAAATAATTGCATCTTTCTCTGTTATTCAGAACTGTCCTTTATGCAGAGCTTCCCAATGATATTCTGTATTTAAACAACTTGTCTTTAATTTTTATTTAGTTGATATAGGAGAATAAAGTAATAGCTATGCTAATTTAAAAACTGATCTATTACAAGGTTCATTGGTGCAATCACTTTCCCAAGATGTGAGGTAAAACTCAGTATAACAGCGTGTATGAAGACATTCCCAACCTCAGACACTCCCCAATGTAACTTTCTTAGAGTGTTTCCAAATAGGTCAGGTAACATTACTCATCTCTCAGGATGTGATGAGCATATAATGGTATACTTCTTAAATAATGCTGAATCCTGGAACAAATTTTAAAGATTTACTAAACTCTGTCAAAATGTCTTTTTTAGAGAAAGTAAATTTTTATTGTTGCTGTTTCCTCATTGAAATGTTATTTGGTTTCTTGAATATAATTAGATTCCCATGCAAATATTAATCTGCTTATTTAATGCATGTTTATTTTGCATAAATGCATATTAAACTGCTGAAAATAGTAGTATCCCATCCATTTCATCTTGGACCTCTTTTAAGGGTATTTGGGCACCTTGCCAACTTTAGTGTGAGTTGTTCCCAACATGTTGAAACTGGGACTTTCCATTGGAATCCTCAGATTACAAAACACTGCTGGGACCTGGAAATCTACATCTCTCTTGGGGAAGCCCTTAACTGAGGACTGAAAAGAGAGTGAAAGCCTCCTATCTCCTGTGTGGACTCAGGCTGAAAACTCTGCTGTGAAACCTTTCCCTTACATGGCTCCATCCTCTTCCTCTCTTCTTTCCTCTGTCCCTAACCTGTTTCTTCTTAGAGAAATTCTTCAGTAAACCACTTTAATCATCTTCATATGATAGCTGATAAGAGTTGGATGTCGTTGTAAGCACTACATAAGAAACATTGAATAGAACCTATGTTATTTAAAAACTCATGGAGCCTCTCTTAGTGAGGAATATGCAAAACATTTTCACAATAATTAATAATTATCATGGACTGGAGTGGTGACTTAATGGTCATGGTGTTTATCTGCATGTGGTTAAACCTCAGCACCACAGGCACAATTAAGTGTTAGAGCAATGCCACATGAAAAACTAAATAAATTGATCTCTCTCTTAAAAAAATTATCATCTCTTCAAGATCAATGGTTATATCCACTAGCTTTTCTTTACCTAGAGTAGGCTCTGATTATTACATTTTGTCCCTAAGTTGATTATGCCAAAGAGAGGTCCAAATCACAAGCTGTCCGAACTACAATTCATCAAACCTCTGTCTTTAGATAAAAAGAGAAACTTCATACAAGAAATTTAGGTTGTAAGTAAAGATTATGATCTCTGATAAACTCAGAAAAAAATTTAAATAATAGCACCATATAATTTCATTTAAACACATTTGAACTTGAATAAAAAAATTTGCTAGGTTTTTGTCAGAAAATTAGAGATGAAATTAAATTTTATAAATGTCTTAATTGACAGTAGATGGATCAAATATAGTTTAACTATTTGAATATACATGCTGAAGTTTAAAAATTTTTTTCAAAATCCATGATTCTTCTTAAAATGTTGATGTTTAACATAGGATTGAACTTAGGATATGAATAAAAGGTTTTGAATCTCTCTTTGTTCTGAACTAGCTTATAATGTATTTGCTTTTATACATTACCAGTGAAATCATCATTGAATAAAGCAATTTATTTTAAGTACATTTGCTGCAAATACATTTATTTCAAAAGATACTTTCCAATATAAAAATTACCTGTAATAACATACAATCAAAATAAGATTTTAAAGTACATACATTGTGTGCAAAAGTTTAAAGTCACTGAATAATTACCTACAGAGAAAATATGTCAGAGTGAGATATTTGCCAAAATACTTGAGATGAAGACCTTGTTTCTTCACAAATCTCAAAATTAAAATAAAATTTCCCTGAGCTAAAAATTGGTTGAAATAAGTGAATTGCTATAGCATTCAATAAAATTATAAGCACTGACTGTCTACTATAATTATGGCACTAAATAATATATTACAAATTGTTTTAAAATATAAATAAAATTATCTTTTTCCTTAAGAAATTTACAATATAGTAACTATCATACCATGGAGAATATAACACTGTGGAAAAAACATGATGGTAGATTTTATTCTGGAAATCAGTAAATGCTACAGGTTGAAAAATAAAACTGTGAGCTAATAGAAAGACATTTCTTGAGAGTATAAAGATTATCAATGAAATATCTAAAATAACAGCATAAATTATGGTGAAAGATTGGTCGATTTTACTCTGTAGTTGGTGGCATAATCTAGAAGTGAGACTAAGAAAACAATTTAATGGCAGCATCAAAAATTGCTTTGGAATAAGTTTTACAAGGAGTGAAAAACTTGTAAATTTGTAAAATAATACTGAGATAAAGCATAAGGATGAATTTAATGTTAAACCAAACATACTAATTAAAATAGTTGCTACTACTGTTTGGACAATACTCTTCAAATATATTTAATGCAACCCTGCCATTCTTTTTGATTTTGTTTTGTTTTAGAAAATTCACAAATCATTTCTAAAATGTATATAGGAATCAAGAATCTAAGATGGTCAGAAAAATTTTGAAGGAACAAAATTACAAAATTTAAACCACATGATTTAAAAACATTATAAAATCATACTACTCAAGACATTCTGTATGAAGGTATAATGGATTAAAGCAATATTCAATAACAAATTATTTCATATATGGTTAATTCAATTTCAAAGGTGCCTAAGAATTCAGTGGAGTAAATAATAGATTTAATACATATTACTGGTAAAACTAGATATCTATATGCAAAAATATAGTTGTCTGTCACTTACTTCCCACCATAACCTAAAATTAATTCAAAATATATCATTGATCTAAATATAATATCTCAAACTACAAAATTTTTGGTTGGAAACATAGGAAAAATCTTCCTAATCATGAATTAGGCAATAATTTCTTAGATATGACCCCAGGAAAATTATCCATAAAATAATTAAGTGGCAAATTTATACTTCTTCAAATTAAATGGCCTGGGAATGTGGCTCACTTTCTAGAGCACTTGCCTAACATGTGGAAAGCCCTGGGTTCAATCTCCAGTACTGCCAAAAACAAAACAACAGCAAATTAAAAATTTATGCACTTTAAATTGTGCCTAAGGTGGATTGAGAATATGACAGAGTAAGTACTATAATTTGGATAGGAGGTGTTCTCCCAACATTCCTGGAATAATGAGGAAATTGTCAGAGTTAAAATTATTAGATTATGAGATCTGTAACCTAATCAGGCCATGCTAGTTTGAATGGACTGACTGGGTGGTAACTGTAGGCACACTCTCATGGCTTGAGGTGGTGGGTCATTGGGGACATGCCCAGGAAGGGTTCGTCTTCCCTATGGCCCTTTTCTACATACTTCTCTCTTCTTTCCAACTACCATGCCCTGAGCAGTTTTCCTCATTCACATCCTTCTGTTATAATGTATGATTTTATGTTTCTACTTGGACCCAGAGCAAAGGAGTTGGCCAACCATAGAGTAAACCTCTGGAATCATGAGATGGAATAATCTTTTTATCCTCTACATTGTTTTTGTTGGTTATTTTGGTCATGGCAATGAAAACCTGATTAACACATTGGGAAAATCCAAAATCTTCCCCCCTACCCAGACAACAATTACACTGACAGACTCTATCTTAAAAAATTATTGTTGGAACTCTATAGTTGAATAAAGGCTTGCATCTTTGAAAGGAAGACCACAAATTGCTGTTAATTTTATTAAATTTGACTTCTAAGCACACTTCTAGCTATTTAATTCTCCCTTGTACTAGTAGGTGTCCCTGAAAAATCTACATAGAGTTTACAGGAGTCAGGGAGGGCAAAAGCACTTTCTTCCAAATATCAGGATGTGGGAACCAATTACCTCTTCTAATCATAGAGTGCAGACAGACAGGAGGGCATCTATTGATGTTGCAACTCCTCCTCATTGTTGCTACTCCTCCCCACCACAGGTATAGGTACTTCTAGTGCCCTTACACCATTCATTTTCATCTTTTCCTGTTTCAGGGAGCTAGATATTAATGACTAAGTTAATCAAAGTAAATTGTATATAAGGGAAACTTTAAGTGACAACAAAATTTTATGTCCTGATAAGAAATTTGTTTTATGCCACAGGTTAATTCTTGGCACAGAGTCTAAACAATTAAAAAGAAAGCAAGAAACAGAAAACTATGGCAACATCCTTCATACTCTGGGGAAGATTCAGAATATGATTTACAGACTCAAAGCATTATTGGATTCAAATATCCAGTTTCAACCCATAAGTTCCAGTCCACATGTCCAGAATACCTTTGAAAACTGAAGTTGAGCAACAAATGTAACTTTTGGACATAATAAGTTAAACAACAAAAATCACAAGGCATAAAAATAAACGGAAAATTATGATCCATTCAAAAGAATACAAAAGCAAAGAACAGAAACTGTTCCCAAAAGGTCTCACAGATTTATTAGACAAAGGCTTTAAAATAGCTCAAAAGATGCTCCAAAAAATGATCAATAACAAAATCTCAGAAAAAGCTAGGCAAAATAAAAGAATAAAGAGGGGAAAAGAAAAGAATAAAAACTCTGAAGCTTAAATGTATAAAAAACTGAAATGAGAAATTCACTAAAGGATACAAAAGTAGATTTTAGCAGGCAAAATAATCAGCAAACTTAAATACAATACAATAAACTGAAGACTCTCAGGAATGGAAGGAAAAAATAAAATAAAAATAATTAAAGGTCAGTTAACAAAACCCATAACATGTTGGACACCATCAATTTGGCAGGCGGCACCCGGGGCCCACACCATGCAGGCAGCTTTAAGATGGTGGCTGGCGGCTGGCCAAACCAAGTCAGCTGACTTCTTGCCGTTCCTGGTTCTTGTGCTTGCAACATCTGACTTCCTAGGGACAACCAATAGGAGCCGGCAGCAGTTTTCTTCCTCATAGCAACAGCCTACAGATTGGTTCACTTTTACTATTTAAGCTGTTTGATTTCCTGAATAAAGAGAGATCTCCGCAAGCAACAAGAGTGTACACGTCGTTTTTGCTGCTTCGCTGGTCGAACGCGGCAGATGGTGGCCCATACGGGGAACGCGAAAACCAATTGTAAGTATTAATGGTAAATTGAAATTTAACTAGCAGACCCTGTTTGAACAGGAGTAGGGACCTCGAGGCTAATGGAAGAGTCTCCACTGAGGGACTAACGGAGAAGTCTCCGCTGAGGGACTAACAGAAGAGTCTCCCTGAGGGACTAAGCAAGTGGCTGCAAGACAGCGTCAGACATCCTTTAGTAGAAGAATTTGTGTCAAGTTGTAAGTCTTTGTGTGTTTGTGGTATTGTTGTGTATTTGGTTTCTGTGCATTTTTGTGATAGCTATCGTGGAAGGGCTTAAGGTTAACAATGAGATCAGAAATATCACGGATCAGAATGGAACGGCCTCTTAAGGAGCTGTTAAAAAAGAATGGAATGCCTCTAAAAATGGCCACCGCCCGAGCGTTCCTCAAAACGGTGGAGAAATGCTGTTCCTGGTTCTTGGAAGAGGGATCTCAGTGGGAGCATTTGGGAGAGGAGTTACATAATAACAATAAAAAGAATTCCATCCCCATAGGGACTTTGCCTATATGGTCTTTAGTACGCTCCTGTTTGGATTCAAAGCACTCCAATATGAGGGAACAATTTAGGGAGGGTGCACAGATTCTTGAAGAGATAAAAGAGGAATTAAGCCAACCCTCAGAAAGGGGAGATGAGTTGTCAGACTCGGAGACAGAAAGTGATACTGAACCAGAGATGTCTGGAGAGGATCTGGAAAAGCGGTTTTCTCAGCTCCATTTAACTCCATCTGCGCTGCCACCGGCTTATAATCTGGAGCCATGTGGAGGCGCTTGCTTATGCTATGCTGGGAAAACCACCCGTTCTCGTTGGGATGAAGTGGAGTCTCGATCCTTCTTTCCAGTATTGGAGGATCAAAACCAGCAAAGATACCACCAGCCCCTTGATATAAAACTTGTTAAACAGTTGAAAGAAGCAGTTATGACTTATGGAGTACAAGCAGCATTTACTCTTTCCATGCTGGACTCCATAGGCCGTTATAACCTCACTCCTTTAGATTGGGGTAATCTAGCAAGGGCTTGTCTTTCTGGAGGGCAATATTTACTATGGAAAGTAGCTAATCAGGAACTTTGTTTAGATACAGCTCGCAGGAATGCGGCTGCAGGAAACCCTCAGTGGAGTCTGGACATGCTAATGGGCACGGGACAATATGAGGGACATGCTCAGCAAATTAAT